>JAHZMY010003021.1:0-10665 GCA_027743915.1 Seira sanloemensis | reverse complement strand
GTCTAGATCTGTTCTGTCTTCGCCAGGTTACGAAAGAATCTAAAAATCTATATTTAGCGGAGGAGAGGTCCAATCAATTTCAGTTTTTAAAGAAATAGATGGAGAATTAAAGAGATTTGCAAGCAATCATCGTTTTAAATTATTATTTTTGAAGGTTGTATGTGTAGCTTCTAATTTTCGCTTTTATTAAGAAATTCATTGCCTTTTGAGGTAAGAATAGTCATTCGCAAAGTTTTTGTCGATCCCTTGCATATTTATTTTTACTTAAAATGTTTCAGGTTAAAAAATTCCTTTAATTGGTAATAAGCTTATTTAAGTTGTCTCATGAAACTTGGAATGTCAATTACCTAAAAGGGAGAAGATTGCGTATGAATCGAATTTTAATCTTCTTAAAAGTTTGTCTGTGCCAATTGGTATTCTTTGTGTATTTCCAAATGTTATTTCCCCCGCATTTGACATTGTAAATAATTGCCGTTGATCATGTTTCGCAGACATGATTGTCTACATCGTGACACGACACATGATAGTTAAAGCATTTGTGGAGCAACAACCTACTATTAATAAAGTTTGTTCTGTCGTTAAATATAGCTATATTTGAATTGTTTGCAGTGCGTGCACGCGTATCTTGATCAAGAAGACAGAATTACATGAGCCATTTTTTGTGACTAAGGACCATTCGAAGTGTCATACAGGACCTTTTTAAAAAATGGTAAGATTATGGCTTTGCTATAGCCACTATTATATTTTTTGCAACTAAATATTTTCAATAAATATGTATTTATGTATCTAAAAACCTAATTTCTTCATTAATTGCTAATGATTAGCCAACGACGCCGCAGCTAGGCTCACCACCAGATGAGCAAGACAAGCTCCTCGATGAATCGTTGGGAATCGTCAAGATGCAAGCGTTTCAAATGAAACGCTGCCTTGACAAAGGCCGGCTAATGGATGGATTGAAGCATGCGTCAACTATGCTAAGCGAACTTCGGACGTCGGTGTTGTCCCCAAAGAGTTATTACGAGCTTTGTAAGTAATACGAATAGTTTTGTTTTAAAAGTACAAGCAGTTTCTCAGCTTTTCTCATTTACGTGCTAACGGAGTTGNGAGTTATTACGAGCTTTGTAAGTAATACGAATAGTTTTGTTTTAAAAGTACAAGCAGTTTCTCAGCTTTTCTCATTTACGTGCTAACGGAGTTGGCTCTATTGCAGATATGGCGGTAACTGACGAGCTTCGTCATCTAGAAATATATCTGGTTGATGAGTTTCAGAAGGGTCGTCAGGTATCCGATTTATATGAAATGGTTCAGTATGCCGGAAGCATCGTACCCCGACTGTAATTTAAGCCCTTTCATTAATATTAAACGTCATTTTAGCTCTAGACAATAGATTAACTGCATCCCTGTTTTTTTGTAGATACTTGCTTATCACAGTTGGTCTTGTGCACATCAAAACGAAGCCGAGTCTGAGCAGAGATGTTCTAAAAGACATGGTGGAAATGTGCCGCGGTGTACAGCATCCTCTCAGAGGTCTGTTTCTTCGAAATTACTTGTTGCAGTGTACAAGAAACATTCTTCCTGACGTCGCTGACACTGAAGGATCACTCGAGTCTGAGGAGTCTGCGACTGGTGGAACGGTAACCGACATATGTATATGTAGCTTTCCTACACACACTGTCTACACTTCTTTCGCGAGCCTTTAATAATTTTTTAATTCTCAATAATCAACACGCTGTAGGTCCAAGATTCAATCGATTTCGTGCTAATGAACTTTGCGGAGATGAATAAACTGTGGGTCCGCATGCAACATCAGGGTCATTCACGAGATCGAGAAAGACGGGAGAAGGAAAGGCAAGACCTGAGGATTCTTGTGGGAACAAACCTAGTTCGCTTGTCTCAATTAGAGTGTATTGACTTAGAAAAATATATTAAGGTTCGTGTAAATTTTTTAATACTTTTGTAATTAATTGATGAAATGTTTTTATAAAGCCTTTTGTAATTCAATCTCTTCCCTTATTGTCAACAGACGGTGTTGCCCAGCATATTGGAACAAGTTGTCAGTTGTCGTGATGCAATAGCTCAGGAATATTTGATGGAGTGTATCATCCAAGTGTTCCCCGATGAGTTTCATTTGTCCACACTCCACTCTTTCTTGCGTGCATGTGCCGAACTCCAGCCTAATGTGAATGTAAAGAATATAATCATAGCGTTGATTGACCGCCTAGCAGCTTTTACACAGAGAAATGAAGGCGGCATTTCAACAGATCTTCAACTTTTTGACATTTTTTCTGATCAAGTAGCGCAAATTATTATGGTACGTTCTAATAGTCTAATAGTGTAATGTTTTTTGTCCAAATGTTTTGAATCCTTGAAAGTCATGTACCGTTTGTACTTTTTATGCCTTTTGGGAAGGTAGGTAGCTGTACTGGGAAGCAAAGTCATTAGCTAATTTCCTACACTCGGGCGATATTTTATTACTAGTTGCATCTATTTCCACAGGTTTCTCCATCTTCTCGTGTCGGATGATGCCGACGAGCAATATTTAATTTTGAATACTGCAAGACGACACTTGGGTGCAGGTGGTAATCGTCGAATAGCGTACACTCTTCCCCCAATCGTTTTTGCTGCCTATCAGTTGGCTTTCAGATATTACGAGGTGAAAGATAAGGTAAGAACACAGAGCTCATGGTTTGTATATAAGGAGCTGGCAATATATATCCAAGTGTTAAATTTGAGAATTTCAACTCTCTTAGGATGACAAGTGGGAAAAGAAATGCCAGAAGATTTTTCAATTTTGTCATGGAACAATAACTGCACTTACCAAAGCTGAACTTCGCAGAATTGCCGTTAAGGCTATTCCTACAAGGTGCCCTGGCCATTAATCGAATTCCATTTGAAAACCAAGAGACGGTAGCCTACGAATTTATGTCGCAGGTATGACATGGTTTAAATAACGTAATTAATTTGTTTGATTTGATGTAAATAATTTCACAAGCGTCTTTTTGATCTTTATCAAGGCATTCTCCCTTTACGAAGATGAAATTTCCGACAGCAAGGCTCAACTCGCTGCGATCACGCTAATCATTGCAACCCTCGAGCAGATGGAGTGTTTTGGGGAAGAGAATCATGATCCTCTGAGAACTAACTGTGCCCTTGCTGCGTCCAAACTTTTGAAAAAGCCAGACCAGTCCCGAGCAGTCGGTACTTGCTCCCATATGTTCTGGTCAGGGAAATCAGTTGCGTCTGGCGGCAAGCCGGTAGAGTTCTCATTTCATTTCATATTTATATATATAAAAAGATTTCCTTTTTCCTTCACTAAAAGAAAGTTTTGAAAACAATTGTTTTTTTTTCATGTTGCAGATCAAAGACGAGAAGCGAGTTCTTGACTGTCTCAAAAAAGGCCTGAAAATAGCGAATCAATGCATGGACTCTATGGTCAAAGTTCAACTGTTTGTTGAGCTGCTGAATTACTACTTATATTTTAAGAAAAAAGGCAATCACGAGATTGAGCCTTCTCTTGTGAACGAGTTAATGGGTAAAATCAATGAAGAACTGCCAAGTCTCGAGAACAACGAAGAGAGCCAGCAAATTAGCAAACATTTCACTAACACAGTAGACCACATCAAATCTGTTGCAAGTATAGAGGATGCCTACAAAGACATTGTAGTCTAACTGAAATCTGAGATGCACTCTTTGATGTGTTTTTTGCGTTATTGTTATTGTTAAGTTCTGGTTTTTCTACCGTTAGCTCATAGAGTCATTCCAGATGGGAATCAAAATTCGTAATAATTTGTGTGTGAAGTAGTTTCGTCTCTGCTATCTTCCAGCGTCTTCGTTTCATAAACGAAAAAATATTAAGGATTTTTCATAGACATTCTGTTTTTGTTAAGAAAAAACTATATATTATAATCCTGTTTTACGTAATATAGTTTTCACTTGGTCTGTGTAAGTAAAAATGTAACTTTATCATTTATATGATGTCACTATATTCCCTTGTCCTGTCTTTATTTACTAAACGCATGTAAATTATGTTGAATGATGTTTATGTAGAGAAATAAACTGTAGAAGCAAATGATGTTTTAATTTAATGATAATTAATTCGGTTAATGAATGCCTGCCATCTCTTTCCTGAAACAAAAGGTTCTTTGATTTAGCTTAAGGTGTCAAATCAAATCACCCTTTAATGTTTGTATGTTCAACATTTTATTTTTAAAAAGACAAATTAGTACAACGACATTTGAAAAAAATTAATGACAATAGTGTTACAAATATTCGTCCATGTGTATGAATTGATCCAGGTACCGTTTTTGTGAGTCAGCATGTACAACTTAATTATTAAATTTTTAATTCGTTGGCATTAGATTCGCGAAAAAAGTTTTTAAAATCAAAATTCATTTTCACCGCTGGCTAAAAATGTTTTTTTTTCGCATGAATTGTTGTCACTGCTTTTATGCCACTCGCATTTGCAATAAGACCTAAAAATTGAAAAAAAAACACCAAATTAGTACTCACATTCATTTACCTGGTATAGTTCAAAACAACAATGTGCATTAAGAGTGACAATGATTATCCCTGGCCGGTCGTAACTTACAACTTATCATCCTTCTTGACTTTTGATTTACATATCATACGCAGTAAACAGCATGGGATCACATCTGCATCTTAATCGACATTATTCGGACCTCTGCAAGAGACATCTTAAATTGTACTAGTATATGCACGCATGCGTGTGAAAATATTTCACCAATGAAAACCAGGTTAATTACAAAGTACGCTTCTGGGGCCTCCTTCTAGCCTCGCGCTGTGCTATGTAAAAGTTTAAATCAGCGCTGCAAAGTTAAAACTCGCAACAATCCAAAAAGGGAAATACCTACATACATACAGCGGTAAATGGAGTAATGATATGATACAAATACATACGCGCAAGTGTTTTACCTTACATAATAATGTGATAAATTCAATCACACTCATACCATCATGGGTACTTTGTCTTCATTGTTGTCGACTAAAACAGCACACAGCAAAGTAGGGAGTTAGATAAACAATGCATCAAACAACACCTGCATGCTCATTATCAGCATGTGTTCTGCTAACTCAATAAATTCCGTAATCCTCTGCTACCATACTGCATTGTTGCTGTGCTAAGACCTTTTTGCATTGTTCATGCACTATCATCATTATTACTATTTTACTATCAGCGTTGTATCTCCACAATCAATTAACTGGTCCTTCAGACTAAAGCATTTTTGGTTCAGTCGTAATCAGCTCTGTGCGAGTTAGATATGATGATAATAATAATAATAATACGAGCTCGACAACTGTGCAGTTAACCACGCTACACTGACAAAGCTTTTCATTGTTATGTCGTGCAGTAAAAATCAGTCATAAGTCATATACTTGATGTTCGTCATCATACTATTAATATTTAATGTTCCTCTTCTCAATTCGTGTTCCTGGTTCGTACAAAAAGAGCAGACAAGAGAGAGAATGAATGCGAAAAGGAGCCCCATTCTCAATACAATTTGGATTTGGATTGAACTGTTCTCTACTGCCATTGCCACTACTGTATTTTTTTTATTTGTGAGTTCCTACTACTTATGCAAAGTAAGTAGTTTGCAAGGCATGTCTGTACAATCTCATTCGGTCGTCCGCAAACACTATCTTTCCCATGCTGCATGCGTATTTTTCGCCAATTGCCAAAAGATCAACATTAAAGACATGGATTGGTTGCTTTGGATTAATAATAATGTATTTATGAAACTTGTTTCAGTTCCCTCACATCACACACATCACAATGCAAGAGACCAGATGGAAAGGACAGGCGAGCATTGATTTTCTTACGTATTTGGTAAAATAGTTTCCTTTTAAATGGTCTGTGCTAATGGTAGAAGAGTTGGTAGTTTGGTGTTGTTGTTCCGATGATGCGAGAGTTCCTAATAGCAATTTGAGATTTTGTACTCTGATAATTCTACAACTCCCTAGTTAAGCCCAGGAGCATTAACTATTTTTGGATAACGAAGCAGGCAGCAGAAGTATATTTTACATTTAAAGTTGCAAGGTGTATGGTGGTTGAGACGTTGAGAGTGAAGAGGTTGTATCATTTTTTGGCAGAAGAAAAATTGTTTAGAACTTTACCCTCTGTATTTAAATAAACTCATCCTTTGTGAAAGTGGAGGGCCTCATCATGATGGCCAAACTCCGGGAACCTAATTAGGGAAATTAGTCTCGAGTTCGACGTGGAAAGAAGCTTCTTTATGCGTTTTGCCTCTTGAAGCTCTCCATTTTTGTTCTTCGCAAGTCTTATCCGTCGTTTAGTGCTTTCGAGAACCGCGGAGGAACAAGGTGGTTTGTGAGGTGGGTGAATTGAGTTAATAAATCATATATATAGCAAATTAATTTGTCGTTGGAGGCTATATACATTATATCCGCGGTGGAATTATTTAATGCTTTGTCATTTTAGATTGGATTGCGATTCAGCCTGACTCAGAGTTTTATTGCATCCTTAAGTGGAAACGATCGTCCTTCACATCCTCTGGTGACTTTTAATTTGATTCATCAGTTCAGTCATTGACGAGGAATATTTTTGGTGAGGTACGAGGGCTACTGAGGAAAATGAGTTTTGGAATGTCGTCAAATAGTAAACGCCGAGGTGGTACAACTTCAAGCTCATCATCATCCTCCCAGTCTCAGATTTCAGCAATTGAGGCGGCGCAGAAGGCAGACTTGGCTTGCTTTTTTGAGTGTCCTGTGTGCTTTGACTACGCTTTGCCACCGATTTATCAAGTGAGTCATCCATCTTTGAACATTTTTAATTATGCCGACGGAGCTATTGTTTTTCATATGAGCTATTGTTGAGCATATGCTATAAAATTCAGATTGCGTCAGAACGATGCACGAGCATAAATTATTGGATTTTTATTATCTTCAGTGCGCTTTAGGTCACTTGCTGTGCTCTGAATGTCGACCAAAAATGACCATTTGTCCAACTTGTCGTGGACCACTTGGTAAGTCCTCTTCAGTTTGCATTTGTAGCCTACAACTTACTCACAGTAGATATGGATACATATGAATATCATATTTGCTTCAAAGGAAACATTCGTAATCTAGCCATGGAAAAAGTAGCTCAATCGGTTTTCTTCCCTTGTCGTCACGCCTGCAATGGTAAGGCTTGCTATTAATTTAAAACAATTACTTTATGGATTTATCAATATCGGGGCAAACAGTAATCAGATTTGGATAATTGAACTCTCTTTCTTTCATTTTCAGGCTGCTCAACATTTTTGCTACACACAGATAAGCCAGAGCATGAGGAAAATTGTGAGTTCAGACCATACTCTTGCCCCTGTCCTGGTGAGATACATATACTTGCTATAAAATTTTATTTAAGGCTATTTTGTAAAAGAAATAATGAATTGATTGAATTTGTTCAGGTGCGAGCTGCAAGTGGAATGGTGCGTTGGATAATGTAATGCAACATCTATTGACCTGTCACAAATCAATCACCACGCTGCATGGTATGTTTTCTTTCACGAACCCCCTGTTAGTTTTGAATTTAAGTTGTGCCGCCCACCTATAAAATTTCATTTTCTTGCATTTCAGGAGAAGATATAGTTTTCTTAGCCACCGACATCAATCTTCCAGGAGCAGTAGATTGGTGAGTGTCCTTTATACGGTCCTTTAGTACGTATGGATTCCCTTTTCAGGGTGACTTTTTTCATGTGAACTTTTTTGTAATTTTGTAACTTTAGGGTAATGATGCAGTCATGCTTTGGTCAGAACTTTATGCTCGTGTTGGAAAAGCAAGATCGTGGAGGGGCGGGCCAGCAGTATTTTTACGCCGTTGTACAGCTTATTGGTTCGAAGAAGCAAAGTGAAAAATATGCTTATAGGTACGTGAAAGGAAAAAAGTTGTTCGCAGCTTATCGCTATTCTCGAGAGTTAATTAGAGAAGGATGGATGAAAGGTGAATGATTGTATCTGTATGTAATTTGCATATTGTTGTGCAGATTGGAGCTTAATGGCAGCCGTCGTCGTTTGGCATGGGAAGCCACCCCTCGATCTATTCACGATGGAATTTCGGCAGCGATTCAATGCTCAGATTGTCTCGCTTTCGACTCTTCCATTGCGCAAAGCTTCTCGGAAAATGGAAACTTGGCAATCAATGTCACCATATCAATGGTAAGTAATTGGAATGGCTTAGTATTTCTTTGCTGCAATTCCATTTTGGTTGATAACATGTTGATTAACGCACTATTACGACTTTCTTTCCGTAGAACCATTTCTGATCCGAATTAAGTGGGTATTCTTGGATGTCCATGATTTCCCGGAGTACCCACAGTAAATCGATGGCTTCAACCACCCAAACTCATCATGATCGTCAAACCAAAAAACACTAACCGTTGATGTTCCAAACGTAATCTCATTACCACACAAGTTCTACGTCACTACACGAACAAGCGCCAATTTTGTGGCGATAATTTTGTGAAAGAGTAATTTTTAAAGAAAGAAACAAACTATTGAATATTTATACAAGTCTGCTTAGGTACATTTAAATAGTGTGCAATATCGTGTTTAGGTATTTTACTTGGTCGGTGCTTAAAATATTTTTTTTTAGATTTTTAATAAATATTTTTTTAGTTTTGTCAAAAACGTTTATACTTTAAAACCTTTGATAATATATAATGAAACGCGTTAATTAGCAATTGTACATTCTTGATTGTTATTTTCTTACTAGCTTGTCAGATTCCTTACTTCTTGTAACAGGTATGTTTTCTGGAGAAATTGTAGCGTAAGGTTCGTGTACCTACTTCTACTTTCTTAAACAAGATTTATACCTGACGCCAAAAAAAACTTTACTACGTTCATATAAATGATAGAAGTACAAACGCTAATGAAATGCAACTAGAACAAGAACTTTATTTAAATTGATTGGAAGAAGGACCGTGATATTAGGAGGCAATACGAAATATTGTATTTGGGTTAGCTCGGGCTCGTGGAGTGGTGGTACCTACTGGCAAATTATGTTAGCTTGCCTAAAGATATAAGTTTATACAGTCTCATCAAATTCTGAAAATGTATTGTACGTAATTTAGATTAGTACGAGTCGTAGTATTTATGTATGTAGGTTTGAAGAATGTTGTGTCAAAGGTTAGGAAATGGTAGCTTTAACATAATTATATTTATCAAGTAATATTGTGATTTTTAGGAGTCAGTTTGAATCAAGTTTATCGTACTACCAAAATATAATCGAATTTTAGTATACGCGCACACACAAAGCTTACTTATGTTACATATTCAGGATTTTAGTAGCGGTAAATTCATTATTGTAATTTATAGTGAGTGTAATAACTATGTGATAATTAAATTTTATGCACGCATGTCGCCACCCCTAATTTCAGGCTAATCAAGTGTTAACAAGCACTTGTTTGTATTTTACACGGCGAAAGTAGTGGGTACAAATGTTCGTATATAAATAATACACACAAAACAATCTGGTATGAAAACGTGGTATCAAAACAATCTATATTTGGTGACTCCAATAAAACGTTTTAATTTCGAAAAAAACCAAAGAGAAGTGCAACTGATACTTGCTTTGCATAATCAATGCTTTTTGCGTGCACATTTAATCAAGAAGCTCCATAATTCTCGTCTCACACGGCAAGTTGTTCATATTTGGCACAGAAAGAAAATAAATTGGTAGCGCCGACTTTCTTTTCACCTGGCATTAAATCAGTCGAATAAAAATATCATTCCAGCTCGGAACTTAACTCATTTGTAATATTTTTTTTCCAACATAGCATGCATACACAAATCGTATGTGTTTATGCTCCGTGCTACAGAATAAGTGAAAGCATTTATCTCAAAATATCCCGCTTATTAATAGATTCGAATAATAAATGTTATGAATATACTATTTTAAAAGCATTTTCATGTTTCGAAAAGAATTCGCGAGGAAATGTAAAACTTGTGAGTACTTAGATGAAATACTATCAACTACCTTTGAGATTCGATTAAAAAATTACCGCTTTACATGTATACTCACTGAAAAGTGTTCTAGAACAGGTCCCCTGATGTGATGTAATTGCTATTTACAAATTTAAGATGATTGGGATGAAAACCAACGCTACATGCTTTAGTGTTGCTTCATGCTTTAGTTTGCGCTGATTAGTGTCCAAATTTCCAACTTTGGAATCGAAGCCCTGCCACTCAATTTGGATTTCTTACAGGCCCCGTTTTAAAATTTGTAATTCACCATGGAATTGATTTTTCGCGAATTCCTACCGTGGTGGGAAATCAGGGACCTAAAAATTTCTTTACAAAGTCATTTCACTGTCAACTGTTCCCGTGCTATTATCCAGGGAGTAGATATTATATGTATATCTCCCTTATAGTCACTACTCTCTGGCTTTTACCTACATTTATTGTTGAAGATTGCATCCAAATCATATAGGTAGGTACTTTACAAAGCATCGATTTCCCGAACAAGTTGCAATTCGATGATTGCCTAACCATGGATGTGAAATGTGATTTGCGAAATTGGCACGCGAAGCGGAGTTGTGAAATGAACTTTAGACAAAATTTATGAAATACATTACTTTGACTTAAATGTTGCAATTTTCTGCAAAATTTAGGTACTGCATATACTTTGTACCTACTTATAGTGAAGGA
>JAHZMY010003020.1:0-19261 GCA_027743915.1 Seira sanloemensis | reverse complement strand
TATTCGTATCATCATCATATGTACATGTGTGAATGATTATGTGGAGATGAGAGATGAAGATTCGAAAGAGTCATCAGAGCATACAACACACATATTTTTATGAATAGTTAGTTGAGGTACATACGTCCAAGTAAGTGAATAAGGATTAAATTTGAGCACACGATGCGATGAAAGGAAGTGGTGGAGGAATGGGCAAGTGGTTAAAACCGGCAGAAATGAGTGTAGGCATTAAATATTTTGTGCTTAGGCTAGGAATTGAATGGAACGATGATAATGACAGTTGTGATTAAAAAATTATGCGAATCCGATCGGGAAAATGTGTTGGGGTGAATTGAGAGAAAATTATTTAGTTCAGGAGAAGTCAAACCAAAGTGTTTTTTCTGGATACTTTCTGGAATTATTTTAAGAGATAAAGAAGTATTTTTGAAAACGGTGAAAAATAATCCGATAAAAATAAATAAATGTGTATTGGGCCTTTGCAAGTTCTCTTCCTAAAATTTTGAACTTCAAGCTACCTGCAGTACGCAAAATGACCTTAAGCGAAAAGCTATTCAAAATTTCCAACCGACCGCATCTATGGGAGCCCTCAGAACTAGTTTTAGAAGGATTTTTAAGTCTTAAAAACCGGGCGAGATTATCTAAGTACGCTCTCTGGAGGATCAAAGCAACTGCTAGACACACAGTGATTCAGCGGCAGATTTCTTGCATATTTTTTTTTCATTTACAGCCTTCATATTGCTTGGTTACTATACGACAAAGTATGCAAAAATAGCTGGCATAAAATTACCATTTTTGGTGCAAATAAACGTCTAAACCTGGTATTCAACAATGTATTACAATTGCCAAAATAGCATTGATTTCGATACTTCTTTTATAGTAAAACCGAATTGTCTTATATAACTCTATTTATAGCCTGAAAATTACCTCCTATCTGTAACCACACATCCAACGACGGAAAGCTGGCACCTATTATAACTTGAAAATTGGCACCCCCTGAATAACTGCGCTCCGGCTTCATCTATACATATCTCTAAATTCCAATTAAAATTATGGTACAACAGCATCCTATCTACCTATTATTCATTCCATAATCTTAAACCAGTAGAGAGTTGCTTTGTGGCTTCACACGTCAAAAAATCTTCACAGGTTTTATCTCAGCTTTTTTCCCACTCCGTATTTCATCCTGGCTCGGCCAACCCTTCGCCCTAATCAAAATTAAAAAAATGGCTCCATTTTCTTCCCCCTTTCTGTCCTCATAAACACGCGTTACGACTTCACTTAAATGCCTACATCGCATCGCGGGTGGATGAGGACATCAAGAGGATGAGACAAAAATGACATACTGTAGTTTATATATATATAAATTTTTCGCAAAAAAACTTAAGCTTGTACCATATAATCTTACAATCATAATCAGCATAAATTCAAAAGATACACTCCAAATACTATACACTCACACTGCAGAATTGCAATGTGAAGTTTCATACATTCATACATACGTATTTGTATCAATTGTTCTAAAACACGGATTTTTTTCCTTAAATATTCCTTTTTACGCGGATTTCATTCATTCCTTGATTTACACACTAGGGCTTGTGTTGAAAAGTTGAGCCGTGCTTTATGCTTTATGCATGTTTCTTGCAAATGCAGAAGGGAGAAAATGCAATTTTTTTCTGTGCGAGATATTTGCGCTCATCTTTTTCTCGTTCTGAGTCTTGAGATTTTACAATCGCGTGGATTTACTGACTTACAATGAACAAGGCAACAATGAGCTTGTCATCAACGCCGTTGCCACAAATCAGCGCGGAAAATGTGAGTGTGTGTGTAAATGCAATAATGCGCGATGTTCTTATTCTTCATTTTTCGAAGAAAGGAGAAAACTTACTGAGAAGATATGGTGTTATGAGGGAAGAAGGCAGCTATGAAATAAGGGTGATTTGAATGATCTGAGGTGAGGTTTATTGCGAAGCTGAATTTTGTTAGGCTTTGGGAATGTTTGTCTGCATTGTTGAGCCACCCACAGGATTTTCCCGGGGAAAGGTCGAAAAAGTCCAAAACTGACGAAATCTTGTCCTAAATGTATTTAATTACCTATTTGTCTCACAATGCCCCCTCAGCCATTGAGTTTTCCACCCTTTTTATATTGTATTTATTGTATATGGCATTTGAGGTTTGAACAGTTTAGGCCAACGCGGTTTTTGATGTCCGAATAGGCCTTTACTGATATTTACGTAACAATTTAGGTTATCACCGATTCTAACAATATTTGTTTGTAAGTCTGATTGTCTGCAAATGAGCAAGATACAGACTGTAAATTCGTATAACGAAAGCAATGAACCCTGACTTAAAGGTTGGGATGCCCTTAAAAAGAACAACTGACTGGATTCTCGGAGCTTATCGGGAAGGATATTAAAGATAACACCGAAAGGAACTTTGTCTTGTGTAAAAATACTTGCATGTAGAAATCGGTGTCAAAATCAACATCCTAACTTTCAATCTACAATCTTTGCGTTAAGTTATTATAGGCAGTACCGTTGAACCATAAAAGGCCGTCGACATACATAAACTAGGTATATGTAGCTATGTAAATTACCTATGGCAAATCATTCGCCTTTCTGTAATTTATCCCGCAGTACATTGCATGAGTAAGTTCAGCTGCGTATATAATATTGCCCTTGCAGCCGGATATTTGAAGCTGTGGGAAAGCACGAGAGGTGGACAATTTACAGCTTGAAGATGAGTTCGACTGTTCGAAGGCACCCACTTTTTGTGCCACGCACACTTTACACTTGACAAAATGAGATGCCAACGAAAATTATGTTCGTAGAGCCACGAAAAGTAGTGTGGGTTGGCATTGGCTGGTGCGACATGGTGTTATTTTCCCGTCAAAATTTATTAGGTTAAGAATTTGAGAGAGGAAAGCACGAGGCGGACTAACATCAAAAGGGAAGACACTTATTCGAAAAGAGAATTGATACCGGAATGAGAGATATTACATAGTTTTTAAAGCGCCTTCTGAAAGGACAAATGTAGTTAAATAAATGCAAGAATTTATTGAGAAATGGGGAAGTCTGTTAAAGAATTTTTAAGTTTGGAATTGCTTTTTAGTGAATGGACGAAGTAATTCATTATTTTGCAAGGAAAACGGTTTATAACATATAATGTCGATATATAACCAGATGCCATTTGTTCGGAACACTCAGACCAAGGATGTCTTTAGAATTGTCGATTAATTGTAAATAATAAACATAAACAGTATTCTTAGGAAATGCGTGACTGAAACAATTAATTAATAGGAGAAGTGGCCTTTGAGTTGAAATTGAAACAAGCAGTTCAAAAAAATACTTCAGAACGGTGCAACTTCGGTCCGAGAAATTCTGCCGCCATGGAAATAAGATGTTTTGCCAAAGTATTTAATATGACTTGAGACTGATGAAGTTAGTAATTGTAAGTCGCAATTTGCGACGACTTCATCAATCGTCTTTGGTGTCACTTAAAATTGCTTATAAACCACTCAGCATCATACTTTATATCCAAGGTATGTATATATAAGAGGTAGGGCCAGATGCCTGTTTTCCGTTTGGTTCGACGCCGCTAAAAGTTTTGTAAAAAATGCAGGACCAATATCAATTTTTATTGGAATATTCTTACGTCACATGGAAAAATTTTTCTCCCTTTTACTTAACATGGACTGGCAGCAGACTTTTCACGCAATTTACAGCAAAATAACACAAAATTTATAACTATGCTTAAGAATATAAAATAATGTGACGATGTTTTTCTATCAACTGGTGCATTCAAAATTTTCAAAATCAAAAATTTTTGGAGTACGAAAAAAACGGAATTTTTCTTCAGGTGGCCAAAGCTTGCTTTATATCAACACAATACGAACACCAGACGCATCTATAAGTATGTACAATTAGGAACAAACTCGTCATCTCGTGAAAGGCGCATTAAGGCTTTCCATTTCACGTAGGAAAGCTGCTTTTCAGAAGCAAATATTAATACAAATTACGGTACACCACATTCTTCCATTATAAAATCCATTAGTCTTCTTTGAATTCGGAGTTTGCGCATGCGTAAAAGTATTCGATTCACTGAAGAATTTAGCCCGTTTCCAAAAATTTTCAGAAAATGCTTCCATCATTTGTCTGCTTTAAAAAAGACGTGGATGATATTTTTCTAGCCGCATTGGATAGTATCCAGTCCCAGTCTGAGTTTTCCAAAACGCTTATATAGCAAATCCTTATTTCCGGGGATTCTTTCGGAACTTGTGTGATGTCAGTATGTTTGCTTGTCTTTTGTTATCTGACCTTTTAGCAGTAGAAAAATCTACAATTTTAGACCATTAGAATTTTAAATCGTTTTCTTACGGATTTCAATTTTTCGAACTTTACTAGAGATGTTCTGCAGTGTAACTTTTATCTTCTTAAATATTTAAAACCTATTTCCGTGAATCCCCTCAATACTTTTTGCACACATTACATACATATGTGTATCCCCAAATCCACACGCCATCTCAATTTACGCCAATCTCTCTACACTCTATGAGACTTTCGGTTGTAGGGTTAAACGCTCCCATCTCCCTAAACTCGCCAACAATTTTCTTCGTCTCTCTCTCTCTCTCTCTCTCTCTCTCTCCTAGAGCCCCATGTTCGTGCTCAAACTGTCTTTCAAACCATTTCCTAAAATATTGGCCGAAAATGCTAATTAACTCAGCAGCTACAATGAGACCGTTGCTTTCGTTGTTCGTTGTTCGTTGTCGGTAATAGCACTTTGAGGAGGTTTTAAACATCACTCTCATATTTACAAAGGCCCATATAGTACTTCACTCATACCCGGCACTCGGTACTCAGTACTGGGCGCCACATTGCAAAAAAAAACCAAAACACTTTTATAAGAATTAAGAATAACCTTTCAAAAGCACATTTTTTCCTGAATTGATGAGGAAACTGGTACCAAACCCAAAATATGCGTTTGTAGTTTGTACTAACTTAGTTCACCACAATTTTATTTTTCTCAGACTCAAAGCCCATAATGAATATTTGATTTGGCACAGCCAAAGCCAGTAATCAATCAATCACGGTGTTTTTTCTCAAATGCTCTCATGGGACATGGGATGGAATTAAGGTTAGTGGTAATTTAAGCTTCATGAGTATACCGAGATTGTTATGGCTGCCGGAGGTCACAAGACGAGAAAAGGGGTGAAGAGATTTATTTTGGGTAAAAAGGCCTTAATGGCGAATATATATTTATTTATGTACATACAAAGTCGAGAGAGAGAGAGAGAGAGTCAATGACTCAAAAAGTGCTTTTAACTTTATACTTGTTAAGCATAAGGAGTTGGGTATTCGGTCATTGAGCGTGAGTATGTAGGATATTAGCCACAATTGCCAATTACTCTGTTAATCTGTGTAGGTTTTAATTAGTCATCATTTACACTAATTTATGGCCCCTTTTGAGAAAGGGGGAAATTAACGCTTCAGTGGACTTTTTATGGGGGAAAAGGGTTACTAGCGTATATGCAGAATATGAGTAATTGCTAGTTTTGGTAATTTTGAGAGTAAACAAAATTAAGCTACTTTTGTATAGGAATTTTATTTAAAACCAAGTTTGAACGTTGCCTTTGATGTTCGATGCGAAATATTTGTAAATAAAGCAAGAAATAGATGTACATGTGCTGTATTTGTGATGTTTGCTTATCTTTGACTTTTTTAGCATAAACTTATAAACCTAGGATTAAAATAAACTAAGAAAACTTCGCCGTCGTCAATAAACGCAAGATTTTATGTGAAGTCCTTTTGCTTGTTTACAGTTACATATATTATGCAACATGTTAGAATTTGTTTCATCATTGGTTAAAACACAAAAAGACAAAGCTATTTATTTGTTTGAAGCAATAGTTTTTCAATATTGCATTTTTTGGTAACAGAATGTCAGCCAAGTCCAACAGCGATTTTTTGCGTTTAGTTAGACGCCGTGTAAAGTTTTGTGAGAATTGTTTGTGCGTATTCGAAAACACTTGAGTCACCTAGGGATATCATTCTTGATTGGAGAACTTTTTCCAACTTCTTAAAAATATAGGAGGCAGCCATTACGAATTTTCTAATTTTATCATGTGTCTTAAAACTCCTGCTTTTTGAATGCTTGCTTTCTTGTAGAGGAATTGGCCATTCAGAGAAACTGCTGATATATTTTGATATGCAAAATACAAGACGAAAGTTCAAAGGTCCCCAATAATAAGGGCTGGCTCTCACGATATTAATATTACATATGTACATTGCTTCTATTGTCTATGAGATCACTTTTCACAAATCTCGGAAGACTTGAGGCTTGTAATTATACCTTCCTTTCTCTCGTTTATTTATATTTGGACATTGGAAGGAAAGGATGAAATGAGTTGGACTAGTGCCCAAGTGAAAATCTGAAAATGGCCAAAGAAAAGTCCACATTGCTCATCTCTCACCTATGTAATTAGCATAAAAATTCATATTCACTATTCAGGCCTTATTCTATAGCCATCCATTTTCATTGCACAAATTGTTCCTTGAAAGAGTACCCGAAACTCATTCCAATTCGTTTGCATTGCCATTGTTCTTTCTACCACAAATGTTGAGCTTACTAAAGCAAAGAAAACTTTAACAGTAAGAAAATATTAAGTGTTAAGGCCAACCGGAATCGTATTTCAATTGAGAACGGAAATTACAATTTTTAGGCTGCAGAACTGGTCTGCATAAATCACACATCGCATGGAAAACAGGATACAATACATACAACATATGACATACGGCAATTTTTCACTTTGCCCCGTAAAATCAAATTTATTACAATGAAAAATAAAATACGTGTACGATTGTTATAATGAACTCCATTTAAAAAACATTAAATCACGCAAACGATTTAATTTTCACTTTTATATTTTTTGTACAGTTTTCAGTCTTAAATGAGAATCCATAGTTTGAGATAATTTTATAACTGTCACAGATGCTATGTGCCCGGCGCAGAAATTATTAATTTGACGTTGATTAAAATTGTATTAGAGTATTTCCCAGCCACAGCATTATCCTGTTCCGTTTTTTTGGAAAAGTTCAGGACAGCTAAAACTGTCCAAAACCCATTCCATGATTTGTGTCACGGCGCCCCAGCTATTGAGCTTTATCATTGCTTCCCATGACATTGAAGTTGTGGGACGCTGATTTTGGACGTCCAAAATGATTCTTCCTGGATTTTACTGCCCATTTACGTATTTTCCCCAGATTCCTATCCCATTCTTGAGCAGCGTAATTCAAATGGGTAATGTCGCGGAAAACAGGATGAGAAGCATATGACAAATCGTAATTCTTTATCTTGCCTCGTAAAATTAAATTAATTGCATTGAAATATATACGAGTGTTTTTAATGAACCATTTAAAGCTCTAAATCAAACAAGGAAAACCTAAGGATTTAATTTTCACTTTGAAAATGTACGATGAAAAAATTCAAATGTGTGGCTTTCAGGCACATGTGTGAGTTCTGAGTTTGGGCAGAATTTTAGCAAAAAGTCAGATTGGATTTGCTAGCGTTTCACATGCATTTAAGTAAAATAATACAGTTTTTGTTTGAGAATTGGAGTCTGATTTTCACCGCTGCGATGTGAGATGCAATAAGCTCCCAATAAATCAAGGGATGGTGTGACCATTCGCCGTTAAATTAATACTGTATTTTATGTATGTACTTCTTTCTTTCTCTCTTTCTTTCAAAAAACCTGTTTCACACTCATCTTAGTTTTGCTCACTGCATTGGAATGAAATGACACTGGGACTGGGGCTGAGGACTCCTAATTTCGAATTACGAATACTTTACGACCCATAACTCACCCGCTCTGAAGTGGTTGACATGAGAAATTATTTACACTCGAAAAATAATTACCGAGGAGTAGATGGTATTAGGTGAATGTGAAAACTGCACCGGTAAATAAATGGATGTCAAAGACGAAATGCAACAAGGAAGATGGTACTACAGAAACAGGTGCAAAAATATTCAGAAGATATGTATTGTGTATGGAAGAAAAGCCGAAACTAAATTAATTCTATCATGCAATTATACATTTATTCAACATTTTTAAGTCTGAAGAAGGTGTAAAGCAAAAATTGATTTAGAAAATTTGAGGAATTTTTTCCAGAGTTATGGGTGTCACCGCCGATGACGGGATGACTAACATTTTTGCAATTCTAGTGTAGCATAGATCGGAAACTTTCGTCTTATGGATTGTAAGTGAATCTGGAAGAAGATGGTGGGAAATTATGAAGTTTTTTATGTAGCTTTGACACAAAATTCGGCACAAAATTAAGTTTTAGCAATGACCGTCTGCATGTCCGTGACATATGTACATACATTGTTAGGATTTTTAATTCCAACTGAGATTTAGCATCCACCTCAATTTATGGACCTCCATTAAAGGTGCTCTAAAAGTACAATCAATTCTCATCTTAAAAATTCCCGGCAATACGTAAGTACAAAACGATTTCGACATTCCCAAATTGTAATTATTGTTGCGAAGGGTTGTACAAAATCGTTATTTAAGCCATGTTCCAACTATTATTAAGATTTGTAGTTTACAATTATGAAAAGAGAGAGTAAAGTAGTGTGTGATTATGTAAATTGTTGTCGATGTTTAATATGCATAAGGACTTTGTACGCCTTTTACGAGACGAATGGCGTAATGGAAATATTGTTGACGAACAGATTAGTTGAACGTACTCGCTGTATTAGAAAATGTTGGCATAGTACTGCAGTTTATTGTTAACAGCATCACAGAGCATTGGAATAGACAGGGGCATGCAAATGTGCGAGATTTCGGAAAACTGTTGAATTAGTAATTATCTGTTCAAGATTAAATTCAAGTTCACTCAAACTTAGGACCCTCCGTAACAGTCCTCTTAAGCTTTCTTTCGAGATATATGTATTTATGCATTCATGCAAGAAGCACCAGATTTTTGTTTAATTCAGCATTAAAAAATTCATTTTAGAGAAAACGTTAATTGCTCGAACAATTTGTAGCAGCTTATAGAACTTATGATTAATATCAATTATATGGTTTAGGTTTAAGGAACGGTGATATTGATTAATTCGACGATTTGACTAATTCTATTGCGATTGAAAAAATATACTCCTTTCACGGGAAAACTGGCATAATTGAAATTTCAAGTGCGATAGATAACATTTTTCTGCATAAATAGGTTGAGCTTATTATGAATTCGCAAGGGAGTCAATTGTTTAAATATTTGATTGCTTTCCTAGTTCGTAAACAATCAGATAGTTTTCCAAATTCAATTGAGCAAAAAAAATTTCACGTGCCATTCAAATTTGCGTTACAAAATCAGACTTTAACCTAGTTGAATATTTAATAAGAAGGTTTTTCGGGACGAAGCTGCATTGTTTTACTTTTTGCTTTTTTCGAAAATATAACCCGGAAAATGTTAACTACCTATGTGAAGGTATCAGTCGAAGGATTTTCAGAGTCATATGATATGGGAATTCCATTCAATAGATAATATTTATAATGTATAAAGCTTACAATCAGTTAATTTTTTCAAACGAGACCTCTTACGTCTTTCAGGAAATCGGTGGTCGGTATGGAATTCATAACTGTCCAGATGGTTGCCACTTAAACTCATACTTGCAGTCGGCAAAATAATTCTGTTAATATCTTCTATCCCCGGGCATTTCTATTCGGGATCATGTTTTTTGCGGCATCAAGATATCTATCTGTCCTTATCCGCACACACAGTGCAAAAGTGGTTTTCATTAATACCTTTAGAATTATAACGGCAAATGCTTTTGCAGCTATTTGAACACACTTGAAATTCGAACATACTCAAATTCCAGTGTTAGCTAAAAAATGTAACTTAACATCAACTTGCCATGAAACTTACTTGGTCCGTATCGCAAAAAATTAACTTCGTGGGCCGATGATTATATAAATACTGTATTTGAAATTTATATTTATTACAGATACCAAACACACAACACAGCTTAGAGTAGCAGTTGGCAACCAATCTCAAGCAGTGCGACATTTTATGTGGCAATATTCAAGTCTATCGTCTTTCTCTTTAATCTCTCATTAGCCCACTAAGTATAAGGCAAGGTGGATTCGGGGAAAATTTAAAATTGGTGTTTACCGGTAAATACCGGTATTTGCCATTTAGGACGTCCAAATTTTAGCTGCTCGAAACTGTACAAAACTTCAGTGCCTTATACACAATTTAAAAAGTGGGAAAAACGCAATGGCTGGGGGCATTGTGCGACAAATAATGTAATACATACTTTGGACAGTTTTGCACATTTCCCGGGAAAAACATTTTTCCATCCCACTGGGAAAAACCTCTGGCTGGGCAAAACCGCAACACAATAAAATGTAAAGTATTTATTTTTCCAAGCCACCTGTGCTCATCAAATGCTCACGCATAAAAGTAATTCCGCCTCCAAAACGTTTCAAATTTCCGATTTCTCCTACCATACTTTTTTTGACAATGCAGCTATCGATTTTCTCCAACCACACACAAAATTTAGCATTTCAAAAGCGTATAATTTAAATACATATATTTATATCCCATTCTTACTTCCGTCAGCGTTTTCCGCTTACTTCAAACCCCCTTACATTCATTTTGCGTCTCGCGTGAGCGCATCTCAACTCAACAAACCTTTAATAAATATTATTATAATAGTTTCTCTGTTTTTTGCAAAAACAACAAAGTCAGCCGTTGCCGTTACCATTGCCAGCTTTCAAATATTCAAATAAAGCACACACGATGATACAATCTCCATATCTGGGCTGAAGCTCATTTTCATAATGTCAGCCATTGCCGTTGCCATTGCCAGCTTTCAAATATTCAAATAAAGCACACACGATGATACAATCTCCATATCTGGGCTGAAGCTCATTTTCATAAAATTCAATTAGGCTCATCTTTTTTGTCTATTGCACATCGCATGTGCACAGTCAACAGTAAACACACATCTGTTGTCTGTAGTATGTCCCAAAACCCTTTTCTTTACAAAAGAAAACAATGCAAATTAAAGTGATGTCGTGTGAGTGTAGGCTCAAGTTTATAGATTTGAATTTTCTCCTTTGCGCAAAAAAAAACGAAACCAATGGGCTTCATCTCATCTCGCAAACAATCAACCCAATATGGGAATGTAAAGGAAATGTTTGCTTTTTTCAGAATTTCCTCCTCGAAAAGCAAATAGGTACATATGTATATATGTAGGAATGAATTAATTAAAAAAAGTTGAGGTCGACGTTGACCTGTACATGGTTTTGTGTGATGCATGTCCAAAAGAAACAAGGTTTTGCGTCTCTGAGTTTTTAAGGGTGAAGTTGACAACTCCAATTCCGTTGAGAGTCAATCATCTTAACGAGCTTTTCTTGACAATGTGGATGTGGATGTGTGTTTATGTTTACAAGGAAAAGTTAAGGCTTGTAAGGAAATGTGAGTTTTTGGGTCGAAAAGGGAGAAAATGTGCGTAGGTAAAGGAATGAGATTGAGACAAAAATGCGTAAAAAAAGTGTTTTTTTTAAAAAAAAAAGGCTGTTCAAAAGTATAATAATAAATATGTGCTCAAAATCGATTTCCCGGGCTTTTGTGTGTCGCTATGTATTTCTGCAAATGTTTACGATTATGATAAAAACTTGCTAAATATGGTGGTAAATATAATCGAATAGTCATTTTTGTGAAATTGACCTATTTTTAGAATTTGAATTCCAGTAGATTTAAAGCCCTTCAAGTAGCTCCTTCATATTGAGATGCCGTCTCTGGACAAAACTGTGTAGAAAAGATTCGCATTCGGAAATTTTAAATTTTGGAGAAATAGGAAAAAAATAGGAAATTATTTCGACTTCGCAAATTGTATAGCCCTGTCGTTACGAAAAGTAACAATTAACAATGCAAATAATGTAGGCAAGGCAGTCGTCACTTTTGTGAATTTTCCTTATTTCTGGTTTTTAGAAAACACCAGATGTACAGTGTTTTTGGGTGTATCGTTGTGTATCAATTATTCGACGGAATCTGGACATTTTTTAAAATATCGATTCATTCAACGAAGCAGTAACTGTCCGATACCTAATTAAAATGTGAAGAATAGTATTTATGATTAGTAAAGAAATTCGTACGAATATGCCTTCGTTCATTAAGGAAGTCTGCTTTGCGCTAACACAAACGCTATCTGTCCTTTTCACGCTTTATGTATCCCGATATTATCGGCAAAAAACTATCTGATACAGTGATAATTCCTTCAACCGCACTGAACAACTCATGGTCGCTCACTTCTTAAAAGAGTCCCTGATTTTTTCCATTTTTTCCATGTGCTGGATGAAAAAAATATTTTCCGCAAATTTATAGTAGCGCACCACAACCGTAAACTTCTTGATATTTTTTGCAAATGAAAAAGTCCCCTATTTTCAAGGAAACCACTTTCTCCATTCAAATCCTCTCAAAATCGGTTAAAACCGAAATTCTCAAAAGACGTATGTCAAAACAATCTATCCACTATAGTCATTTGTTTATTGCAAGTTTCATTTTCATTGAGCCACCTAAAATTTTGATTTTCAAATAAATTGTGATCCTTTTTTTCAACGAAGGCATTCTTCAATCGTCAATTATCCCAAAATTGCAACATTCCTGGCAAACGAACGGCTGAACGGCTCTGAATCAGCAGTAAAATTTTTAAGGGCCATGGAGTCCTTGTAAAAAAAAGTATTATTGAGCCAGGGTCGGAGCAGCATTAAAACTACTAGTATTTGCTACTTGAAAATATTTCGCAAAAGTTAAGTACTAAGTACAGATTTAAATTTTATATGAAAAAGAGGTTTCAAACATTTTGCGAATTGTGACTTACTGAAGGAAAAAAGATGCCATCTCATGGCGTTCGTGCATCACGACTGTATGATATGGCACGTTTACACCACTTGCATCAGCTTATCTTGATGAAGCACCCAATATATTCCTTTTTATTTCAGGAGAGGACTTTTGCTACTTGCTTCTTCCACTTGTACAGGTGTAAAATGGTGAAATGGCTCATAAACTGGGATATATAAAAAAATGTGGATGCACTTTATGATGTTTATGGTTTATGAATGAAGATAAGTTTAATAGGCAGGTTGAGAAGAGGACTTGTGTTTTGGCCGTATTTCACCGTAGAAAGTGCAAGCTTTATAATTAAATATAATTAAAGTGGACAATGATGGTGGCATTTAATACTGGAGTAAATTAATTGGAATAATGAGCAATTATTTTTCCATTTCCTTTTTTGTCAGTTCATTTTAGGATGTGATTGGCAATTTGCATTTTTGTCTTAAGATTTGTCAACAAAAAGGAAGGTCGCAATATTGTCGCCGCTACCAGGTTTACGAATTTGTTTGAGATTTGAAATTCTTAATTGTCTAACTATGAAATTTTAACTTTATTTTATTTTAAATCACCACTATAATATTATGACTACGGCACAATTCTCATTTTGACTTTCTTTCCCGCCAAACTCATATCCGAAGCTTTTTAAGCTTTGGATGCCCCTGATTGGTGGAAAATCTGTGGAGGGAAGGCCATCATTTTCAAAATTACATCAAAGAACTTCAAGCTTGCAAATAATTCTTGAAAATATAATTAAATATAGCACAATTTTTTTTTGCAAAATTAGACTTTTTTCTTCAAACTTAGACTGGATGAGTACTTATTCTAAAAATCTGCAAAACAATCTCATCCGCCGTACCATAATTGGGGAATTACGGCACACCCATTTCGTTTAAAATTCAGACTCTTTCTTGGTCACTGTCACCGAGCACAACGACCGTTTCGTGTCCCACCGCCGCCACCACCACCATCATCATCTCTGTGTCATCGTTACATATACCTAACATCACCTAGCACCTTCTCCATATTTAGCATATATTGATGACACTCTACCCCAACCCAACTCAAGCAACTCCCAAGCTCCCAACTTTAAGATAAGGGTGACCTTGTGAAGGAAAATATTATGCTTATCTCCCATTGAAAGTCAAGGTACAACATTACTGCTGCTTCAGTACTAACATATATTTTAATTTTTCTTTTGCAGGTAGTGCCACCACCAGTTACAATATTTATATAAAGAAATATGTAATGCAAAAAATACAATATACGAGTTCATGTAAACCTATTCACAATTTACAATTCACAATATTTACGACTTTTTTTCATATCTATCTCAAATCTCACAACTTTGCTAATACTTACATATATAAATATGACATGATGAACCCACACAAGGGCATGATTTGGTTTAGTTTAGTTTTTTTCTTTTGAGACAATCATCCTTTATTTATGTGTGCATGTGTCTATCAAGCCACGAAAACGAGTTACATAACAGTTCATTCATTAAGATAAAAAAGGGCTTTTTTACGACCAAAATAATATCATTATTTTTTTCTCGTGAAAATGTGCCACTGCCACTGCACTGCACTAACATTTCTGCAGGGGCTGATGGCTGATATATTTTCTTGTTACAATACGGTACAGGATTCAGTCAATTCAGTGTCAGTGGCATTTTTCTGCTTCTTTGATACAGTTTCTCGATAAGCTTGTATAGAGACATAATTAAGACAAAATTGTATGCAAATAGACTGCTACTACAACATTTTGTCCGCTTTGTACATTGAGTGTATTATGATGTTTTTAAAATATACAGATATTTTTTACTATAAGTTTTTTGTGTATGCCTGGTCTTGTCGACCCGCATTATTTTTTTTATTTTTGACTTGGATACTATATGTAAGTATTGTATATTCGAATATGCTTTTAAATAATTGTAGAAAAACGCAATATCACCATTAGGTGTCCTCTCCTTAAATTATGTATCTCAAATTTAATGAGTGACAAGAAGATTCGCTAATGTGCCCTTATCTATAAAAAAACGTAAGAGTTTTGAATATACGAATTCATATTATATGACCTTTGCTCTTAATTTGGGAGTAATTGCTCTTTTTTGTCAATGACACGGATTTTATTTCGCTCGAGTTTGTTCTTGCATATTATTATTTATTATAAGGAATGTGAATATTGCAATGCGATATACTACTTATGTATGTATAAGGTTATTTTAAAACTGCATTTTAACATAGTTATCTTTGAGAACTGACTTAATTTGGTTGAATGTAACCTGAGAGATAAAATGATAAAAGAGAGGAAGGATATGTGTATGCATGTACTTACACACGAAAAGAAATGTTTTTAAAAAAGGTTAAGTTACGAAATCAGTTCAAGTGCGTAATTAATCCAAAAGATTGCTATGTAAAACATGAATAGGTGTATGGAATTTGTAGGTTTTTTCTCGTTTTTCGAAATAGATGAGGGTTGACTCCGGTTTGTTAAAAAAATTAATGTAGGACTTATATTAATCAACAATAGCTTTGTAGTATATTATTAGATCTTTTGACACTCACAAGCGGACGCATTCTCGAATCTGTAGCTTTTAAAAAAATTGATCATATCCGGCAAAATTTCATCCGACATCAAGGGTAAAGGATATGCCTACCAAAAGCAAAATTGAAAATTAAAGCTTTTCACAAGTAATGACCGACGATATTTTTAATTCGATGCACTTTTTTTTTAAAAAAAAACACACTCCTATGTAAAAAAAAACCTAATGTATTACTTCCAGTGAGACATTTACGGGATAACTTTACGGTTATGGGATAGAATACAAAAAAAAAACTTTTTGGCTACTTTCGATTATGCGCTTCAAAACTATTTCTCAGTTAAATAACGTACAAAAATAAAAACTTAATAATTTTATTAATCTCATAAGCTGAAAAAGCTATTGCGCAATGAAGTTATCCCGCAAAAAGGTGGAACATAACGAAAATATCGGGATATCCTTTATGTCTCCGTTTACCGCCCGTGTTCAAGTGTCAAGGGACCCCGTAAGTGCCTCCATACTGGTAAAATTCCAAATTCCACTTCCAAATTCCAATGAGCAAATGTGAATTGATAATTTAAAAAAAACTCCCTTGAGGCAGGTCTCTGCGGCACCGTGAATCAACCAAAGTTAAAAGTTCACATTTTGACTCGAATCAAAATTTTGCAAATTCAAAGCTCGAAACGAGATCAAATATTCACATACCAAAATGTATACACACATTCTTTTGGCGTCTCCTAATTTACATTTATTTATGGCCAAACAATATCTTCTTTTGCAAAACCAACATAATATATGTATGTGTTCACGTAGTACCTTAAGTTAAGACAGTTAAACAGCACGTACCTAAGAAAGTTTTTCTTTTGACCTGACCACAAAAAAAGCACATTCAACATTAATTTTGAGCAGTCGCAAGACAAGGTTATTAGTTCAGCTATCAGCTCAAATCATAATATCCCCCCTTAATTGACACGCAGTTAACATGAAGGCCCTTAATCACTCTCGACAATCATCTAAAGATAAGAGTTTGGGAGTGTACTGTGTGCCTTGTGCGTGCCTGCACTTTTATTTATTCATACATTGTACATAGGTACATTGTTGCCCATTGTAAAAATAGAAGGTATCGCGATTCGCGAAGCGCAATTTTCTTTTTGCAAAAAAATATTAATATGGATATTCGCATCGCAGGCAGATCTATATCACACACACTTGTTCTAATGACTAATGATCCCCAGTTAAAACTTGGGTGTGAAGTGAGCAAACAAACTCTCTGTTCTCAAGGTTTGACTGAAAGGGAATTTAATTAAAGAAAGGCACCCCTTAATCTGAAGCCATCAGCTATCAGCTGACCGCTCCTGATTATTTTTTGATGATAAGCGAGTGATAAAATGAAAAAATGGCCTAAATTGAATATAACAATAATCTACAAAGAAGTTTAATTAAGTCACTGCAATTTAAGTCAGTATGAAGAGAAGCTCAGATTAGACAGATTATGATTTGGAAAGGGAGCAGAGCGAGATGCGAGAGAGTGCGAAAGTTTAACAATTTCAATGCTTGAAATATTTTAAATCTCGCGGCAGAAGCGACGAATCGTTATAATTAAAACAGGGGGTGGCTTGTGAACAACCCCAAGATTTTTATTTTTTCAGAGGGAGCGCGAAAGTTGGAAACTTTACATTTTCATTTTCAAGTTAATCTCGCAGCAGCAGAAATGCATCTTTTATAATTGAATCATCACTATTAACGACCCCATTTTCTCATTTTTCAGAGGAAGCGCGAAAACTTTTAAAAACTTCGTATGTTACTTTTAAGTACATATCTTGCAGCTGCGGAGACGAATCAGGACAAAATGTGGCTTATGAACAATCCCAAATTTTCTTTTTTTTTCAGGAAGACCCATGACTAAAAAGCTCTAGCTCTACACTTTAATTTGATCTTGATGCATCAGAAAGGAATCCATATTATAACAATTAAATTTAAATAATGTGTGACTTGTGGACAACCCAAAACTAGCCTTTGTTTCCGGCGGAGCACGAATACTCATACATACATACATATATTGCATATTCAACATTCTTCATAAAACTACAGCAGCGACACATTTATTTATAATTTGAATCCTGAGGTAGCTTATGAACACCCCCAAGATTTCCATTTTTCTAAAAGGGAGCAGCGCGAAAGCTTAAAAAATCCTTCGCTATTGCCACTATTTTTTTCAACTCGCCCGTTGTCTCCTTCCCACTGACCAGATACGGGTGGAAAAAATGCAAGAGAAAGTGACACTTTTTTATCTCTCTTTAAAAATTATAACAATGCAACCAGAAATTGAGTTTAAATACTATTTACCAAGACTTTTTTTAACATTCCAACCAGAACAATGAGGTATACATTTGTTAAAACGTTAAAAAGTAAAATGGCGTTTGTTTTGCGTCTCACGTTCATCAGTAAAAGACACAGAGAGTTTTTTACAAACTAACTAAGCATATTATCGTTATCCATCTGGTAATGAGATTCATTCATCTCACATTTTTAAATTTTACATTGCATCGAGATTGAAGGATGTGCGATGTGTGATGTTATACCTTGTTTTCAGCGTTTCAACGTGGTTTGTCATCCACATCCACATCCACCCAGCCACCGTGGCGTCAATAAGCGTCAAAGTCATCATGAGGTACTGCTGATGACTGACAAAAAGGTAATTTATATACGTTTCACTGCGCATCTCCTTCTGCTGCATGTGCAATGCTGAAATATGCGGAGTGTCTTTATCAGGAAAAAATCATCAGTGTTTTTACTAAAAGAAAACTTTAAGGAATCCGCACGTTTTGATTGGGAGAAAAGAAGACGTAAGCGGTGATGATACGTAATTTTAAAAAAAAATCCGAGCGTGATTTGTTTTTGCAGAGAGAGAAAAATACTAGGGAAGAGAAACGAGGAATGTCGGGCTTGTGAAAGCTTGTGGGAAATTTCAATAATTCCAATGCGGAATGAGTGGTCAGTTTTCTCAAATTGGCAAAGTAATTGAAAAAATATTTTTTACTTTTTAGGCCTGATATCGAATATTTGTGTTCTCGACGGAAGTGAATTTCTGCTTCAGTTCTGGATGTAAAAAAGGTTGAAAAGCGTGAAATATACGGGCCATGTGAAAACTATTTTAGGAGCGTTTATTTTGTTTTGGTGGGAATTAAAGGATTAATAGGGGTTTAAAAATTTACGATTTCTTATTTTTTCTCAATGCCACGAGGAATATTTAAGCCAAGAATTTCACTTTCATGGATTAGTTGGTACAAAATACAACATATCTACGTGTAGGACAGAAATGCTCCTGGTTGTAACTTTTCATTTGAAGCGCCGTAAACATTATACTGAACTTAGCCAGGTGAAGTTAAAATTCGCTTATCGTAAAATCGACCGTGATTACGGGAAAATTGCAAAATAAAATTGTAATTGCTCGGAAAATTGACACAGGTGTATATATTTTGTGTTTGCATTTTTCGAAACAGCAATTGAAGCAAATTATCATTTTTCGAAAAGGTTCAGGGGTATATTACCATTTTCTTAAGGTATCTAGGGCATGTCACCTTTTTTCTAGTAAATTGCTTTTAAATTTAGCATTTTACGTCTAAAAATTGACCACTTAATTAAGTCCAACAGCGCCAAATTTGCTCCCACACGGCTTCTCTCTGTAAATGGAGTTAACAGATTTTCTACACGAACTGCGTATTAATTGTATATATGTCATCTCCGCAAATTCCCAATGTGACTATAATCTTTTTTATTGCCACTCTTCCAAAGATTCTCTCAATTTGCTATTTGCAACTTTAGCACATTG
>JAHZMY010003019.1:0-11192 GCA_027743915.1 Seira sanloemensis | reverse complement strand
TCATCACGCAAATTCAACATAATGTTATCCGCTAAGCTTCAGCTTATCGTTCAAGCCTTTTGGGCTGAAGCACCCTCCTGACCACCACCACCTCCGCCAGGCTGCGCTGTAAATTCCAAAAAAAACAAAACACGATATATTTTCTTCATTGTTAAAACACGCTAAAAATTCCAAAACTAAATTGCCTGGGGCGTTGTGAGACAAACAATGTAACGCATCTAGCAAAGAGTATAAACATATTTGGCGATTTCAGAATTCAGACTTTTATCAGGAGAATACAGTTTTTACCATTCCACTTAGAAAACCAAGAGCTGGTAAAAACCAAACAATATGCTCTTTTGCAGTTTTTAGTGTTGAGATTCATCCCGGACACAGATTTTTCCCGGTGGAATGGAAAAAAATTGAAAAAATAAAAGAAAATTCAGCTCGAAATTTTTGTTATATACTATACGTTACATTATTTAGTATATATCGACGGTGAATATGGAAAAATGGCTATATGCTCAGAGTGTCATCTGAAAAAATGACTATATGCTCAGAGTGTTTTCTGGAAAAATGCTATTTAAAACACACGAAATTAAGCCATTTTTCCAGACGACATTCTGGGCATACAGTCATTTTTTCAGAGGACATAAAATTCATATGGCCATTTTTCCAGACGACACTCTGAGCACATGCTCATCTTCACGGCCAATATTCCAGTTTAGAAAAACGCTTTGAAAATAGCCAACAATTATTTCGCTATTTTGAAATTTTGTTCAAACAAACCTTGTTGTGCGTCACCCCCACTCCCACCGGGGCGGACCCGCTTCGGTCTGATCTTAATCAAGTAGAAGGCAACGCCAGCCACGACGATCAAGAGCAGGACAATTACTATCATCGCAATCGCCCACTTTGGAAACCTGTGGGTGTGGGGCATCGTGAGAATGAAAATGAAAATTAAGTTGGCAGCTGAATATTTAGTTTTTTTTAAGTTGGTCCGAAAAAAAAATAAATTCATATATGCTTATGACATACCCACAGCATTCATCATAAATTTCATAACAATTAGTTAAAGCATTCGAGTCATGGGAGGGGTTGGCCTTGTAGCTTTCGCACTGCTGTTTTCTACGGACGTAGTAAATTAAATGTGACTAGTTTACTTGATTGATTTCATCAAAATGAGGATGAAATGGTAGGGGCGTAGCCAGGTTAGAGGAGGCAACGCTGGGACGGGGGTCTACATTCTTTAGTACCGTGGTGCCGCCGGCTGGGTGACTCATTTAAAAAAATTCTGGATGAGCATGGTTAAAAAGTTAAAAGTCCGGAATTTTTCAAATCGTGAATTTTTTAATACTGTTTTTTCTTCGACAGTGTCAAAAAACTAGCGGGTTTTGGTAAATTCATTTGTCAGGAAAAAATCTTAATTCGAAGATAATGGATCCGGATTTCCAAAAAATTCGTGATTCCCCCCTCCCCAATACGTTAGAATTTTTTAAAAAGCACAATATTGTAAAATATTTCGGAATATTCAGGTAAGGCGGGTAATTTGTAAAAATATATTCCGAAATTTGTTCTAAAAATCTTGTAAAAATCTAAATTTTAAAAAGCCAATAGTTTGTGAAAAAGATCCGGACTACTCAAGAATGCTCCTGATTTTATTAAAAGGGTAATTTATCAAACAAATTCCGGAACTTAAGATAATAAAATGGTTGAACCCTACCAAAAAACTTTGAAACTCTGATAAAACGGAAACTTGAGTATTCGGGATATTCCCTGAAAAAAAACTTGGAATTGTAAAAAAGGGGAAAATTCTAAGTATCCCGGATTTTCTCAGAAAACACTTTGAATTTCCAAAAAAATCACTAATTAAGAAACATAAATCCGGAATATTCTAGAGTTCCCGTTCCGGGTGGCTTGGCACCACCCCACTCAAGAATGTAGACAACCTGTGCACCGCCCTCCCCAATTCTCGGAACTGTCTACGCCCCTGCTTCTGAAACGATACATATTTCGCAAAAAAAAACATGAATTTTTTAGTGATTTTAACTTACACCAAGTCACATCTGTCGCTTCGATCCTTGCAATTGTCATTAGCGCCCAGCACTGATGGAATCACACACAAGATCTGGGTCAGACCAGCCAAGGCGCCAAGAAGAAGCCTGAGTCTCCCCCTGAATCCAAACTTTGTAGGCTCTGGAAAAGGGGTCATCATCACAGCCTTGGAAAGCCCTTCACCTTCCACCTCCCAAGAAATGTTCGAAGCACTAAGCAAATACTTAAAGAGAGCACTGCTACTTTAAAAAATATTATTCAAAATGCTAAATTGATCCGAAAATATTCAAAAGTTTTCCTTCACTATTTGAAGAGTAGAAATCAAAATCCGCAAAAAATCTGTAAATGCATGAAAATAAAATTGAATTTTTTGGTGGAAATAGCTTCAACTGCAAAAACAGTTGTTACTTGCAAATAATTATGAGAATTTTAGCCTTAAAAATCAGTTCGGAAAGGGCATGGTGATGGAAGACGAAGAACGGAGCCTCTTTAGTTGCACGTTAATTAAGTTTTTATAGGGTTGGAATCTGACAAAAAACTAAAATGGGAAAATGTACATTTTGAACTCAAGAATAAAAACCTTGATAAGCTGCTTGAAAAACTGTTAAAGTCCCCGAATGCCATATTTAAAAGATGAGAAAAAACTCAAGGATTGGGGCATTGTGAGATTGTGAGATTACGGGTGTAATCATTGTAACCCATTCAACAGAAGTTTCTTAAAGTTCCTCATTTATTGCTCAGACAGACATTTTGGACTTTTTTTTCGGGAAAAAATAAACTGGAAAATACCGGGAAATTGGAAATAATTTAAATACCATTTAAATACTCAGAAACAAAAGTTAGCAGCTTGAAAACTCTCCAAGAAAATCCAATGTCATTTATGCAAAGAACGGGAAAAAAGTTCAACGGGTGGGGCATTGTGAGACAAATGATAAAAAATGTAATTGGCAGGAGTTTTGGACATCAACAACATCCATTTCTGGGGTAAAACTGTCATCGAGAACTTCCCCAAAAATGTTTTACACAAATAATAAAAATATATTAAAACCTGCCTTTGAAAGAAGCATGAACAACTCAACCCCCAAAAAAATTGTCACAAGGGCAATGTGAGACTATCCTTCCTTATATGTACGTATACAGTTTTATTTCGGTATTTAATCCACATTTATCACTTTTTTACTTATCTTTAATAAAACATCTTTAACCCTCGCTTGAAATGAGAAGCTGCGAGGAGTCCCCTAATAAAAATTTAACTATGAACTATCAAATTTAGCTTTTCCTTGTGGGAGCTGGGGCTGGGGTCGTCGACGTCTTCCCTTTCGTCGCCGGGGGCGGATTTGAACCAGCCGCAGGTGCATTATTGGTGGTGGTGGCAGCGGGTGCCTCAGAAGCCGCTCCGACTGAAATTAATCGAAGAGTAAAAAAGTATTATTTGAAAGGGGAAAAACTACCGTTGGCAAGTATCGGTAAAAACCGAGTAAATCCGCAATCTTTGACATTAAAAGCCTATCATGGGAAAATGGGAAAAGCTCAATCACAGGGGCAATGTGAGACAAATCATGTATTGCACTCATAAAGTGTGTTGAACAATTTTTTAGACATTTTTTGATGGTTTTTGGATTTGGGAAAAACTAATGTCGGTATATTGACAGTCAGAAGTCCGAGGTTAACACCATTTTGGACGTCCAAACCTGAGCTGTCCAAATCTATTCGAAATCCCATTCGCTATAATATAAAAAATGGAGAAAACTCGACGTTGGGGGCATTCTGAGACAAATGACACGATACGATTGAGAAGCAGTTTTGCTGCTTTTGGAATGTTTGAATCAGTTTTGAACAGGGTCAATTCTGGACGTCCCCGTGGAAAAAAAACGTATTTAATATTTTCATCCCACATTATATCACAAAAACTCATACCGGTGAAAACGGATAATGAGTTTTTCATGTGACATTAGCATGTGAGCTTGACCTACGACCTTTTATTTTTACCTTGAGCCTGTTTCTTCTTCTTCCACCAAACGTAAACGACGTACAGCACGATGGCCACGAGAATCACCGCGATTCCGATCGCAAAGTAGCCCCATATCGGAAAACTGCGAAACAAAAAAATGCGGTCAGATTTAATTATTATTTAGTTTTCAATCAATTAAGAATAAAAGCAGTCATTTACCCGCAGCAGTCGTCGAGCCCTCTTTGGCACATATCTCGATCCTTTCCTTCGAAAAACCCTTGGCAGCCGCTAAAAGAAAATTTTGAATATGTGTTTGACAAGTTCTTGCTTGAAACTGGAATTGAAAATTAGTGGTCGGAACAAGGCAGGACAGAGAGAAAAATTTCAGGGCGGGGAAGGGCCGCGCTAAAAATTAATTTTGCATTTTTTTCTTGCGAACTCACAGACATCTTATTTCTATGCTTTAAATTCATTGCATAAAATGAGATTTAAAAAAACACAAACCTCAAATCCAGAACCCACAAAAAATCAATTCAACTTCAAGGAAATCTCAAAAATTTTATTCGCATCTTGCCATGAATATCCCTGAAATGGAATTGAACTGGCCCTGAACCCTGTGCCGCGACTCCGAACACTAGTTACAGTATTTGTTTTAAAAGATATAATTACATTTCGAATATTTATTTTTGACTTTACGCTTTGCAGTTCTCGCGGGTCCAGCCTTCGCACATGTCAATTTTATCCGTGCCTCCAGCGCTCGTGGGTGGAGCCTGGCTCAAGTCCAGGCCGAGGATAATTATGGCACCAAGCGGAAGCCTCATCGCGGTGCTGTTGCTGTTGCTAGTGCTGTGTCTGACCTGACCTGAACTGACTTTACCTAATGACCCGGAGAGGCGACTGCAGTCTTTGGACTTTGACTGTGAAAAGCTCGTCTTCCACAGACCAGTTGAGACTCTAAAGCTGATAGATAATTTCACATATTTTTAACATCTGAAAGACAAAGTTTATTTTTATTGATGATATGATATCCCATTGAAGAAAAAAATTATAAATAGTTAAATTATTGTTTACAGTTTCAATAAAGTTGAAGCGAAAAATTTGCCAAGAGAAACGCAAGACTCGAAATAATTTAGGCAGATATGTTGGTTCAAAACAGAAGTCGCTCTCCTCATGTTGATTATGGACACGGCCTTTATCTCACTTTTTAAGAAATGACGCAATTTTTTAATCTGCATCTGCACCCCGTACCTTGTCAATCTCAAACGAATTTTAAAAAATCTAAAAAAAATTGCACTCCATAAAAGCCAAAATTAACTTTCACTCTCTTCACACTTCACACTCCTTCATCCCTTCATGTCAAAAGTTAAGTGTTAAGTGGTCACTAGAAGCGGGTCTTCGATCGGCCGCCCCTCATCCCACGGCCACGGCCACGGCCCCTCCCACGGCCCCGCCCCTTTCCCTTCTTCCCTTTCGTCTTGCGGCGCGGACTGAAATCATCCTCGTCCTCCGTCGCCGTCGTCTGATGACTCGAAGTCGTCGTTGTCGAGATCGTGACATGACGCTTCCCTTTCCCTCCCTTCCCTCGACCTTTATGTGAACGGCCCCCGGCTTCATTTTCACCTTCGTGGTGATCATCCTTATTCCCCCCGCCGCAACAGAGGCAGACGACGACGCCAAGGATGATGCCAAGCACCAATACAATTCCAAGAACGATGAGTAGCCACGCCCACCACGGCCAACTGCAATGGACAAAATTATGGATTTAAGTTATCAATCAGCATAGTCTTTTGGGCTACCCAAAATGGAGGTCGGGCCGTCATTTTTCCAGTCGACTATTTCCATCCCAAAATAGTTCCTCATCAAAATCTTGTCCGGTACAAAGCAAAAAATTTCTCATTGCCCCATTTTAAGGAATGGATTTATTTCTAAAACATGTAATTTCTGGGGACCATGATTCGGTGCACGAATTTTAAATAAACGGGTCGTTTGTTTTCTTGTTTAAAATTGGATTATTAATTAACTTGGGTGAGCCGAAGAAGTTTTGGGGAAAAATTAAACCCTGATTTAAAAAAAATTATAAAAATTACCAAGTTTTTAAGAAGTTTTTGCAAAAAACGCAGCAATTTTTAAGGTTTTAACATTTAAAAATATTAAAATTCCTGATGATATGCTGTTCCAAAATTCTTTCAAAAGGTCAAAATTAAATATCCCACTTAAAAAACTATAAAACAATCAGTTTAATTAAAATATGTGCACGAAGTCATTCCACTCAGGAACTAAACATGTCGGAATCGGAAATAAGCTCAATTACGGGAAATGGGGTGATGTGAGATTTTACCCTTTTTCATGCTTTCTGGGATAACTGGGACATAACTTATCCATTTACAAAATGAAGACGGAAGGTGCTTTGTAGAGAAATTCCACCGTAACAAAAAATGGATAGCCTTCATTTAAAACTATTTTTTACACTCACGGGCAACATTTTTTCACCCAGGAATAGCAGCTATCGATATCCTTTTGATCGTAGCCGCTCGAGCTACCTCCAATCTTAGGATCACATTTTCTAACAATCAAAGATAAAAATTATTTAAAGAACTGCGTTCATTTAATTTATTATATTCCAGATTCTAGATAATAATATGCAATTACTTACTCGTCCCGCTTATCACAGATATTCTCAAGAAAGTCCTTCTCTGCCTTATCGGGATCCGGATATGTCCTAAAATCAAGGCACTCCTTGTCAGGGTCTATCCCAGGATAGAAGCGCCCTTGCGGTCCATCCCGTCCCTGGAATTTGGGTAAGCTTCCAGCCGCCGTGGTTTCGGCACTGATGTCACTTGTGGCTTCAGCAAAGACCAGCGGAAGCATTGGAGGGAGGTCAGGGGTCAGCAGCAAGAGAAAGACCAGGATCGTCGGGGCGGAGGTCAGCCTCACTGGCTTTGAGTTGGGACGTTGGGTTGGAGCTGGCGATGAGGGCATCATTACCCGGATCCGACGTAAAAACGAACAAGATTTATGTAATTAATATTTTCTGAGCAAAGCAAAAACGTGATAAGAAGGATATGGCTGATTGTTTTTAAAAACTAACTAAAAAATGGAACAACAATTTTTTATTTGGAAATTGTCGAGTTTTTTTAAAAAATAGGAAGGTAGCTGATATCCCGCTCTGTGTCGCCACGGCACATTGGAATTGGAACTGAGCGTTGAGAGTTGAGAATGTGGATAAAAATTAGGAGTCGGAACTCGGCATGGAATGCACGAAAATTTCAAGTCAGGGCCAGGCACTGTAGTAAGTAATCCAAAAATTAGTTAAATTCGGAAATTATATTGTAGCCAAATCCAGGGTCTTGGATTTTCTTGAATTTCAGTAAATAAATAAAAGTATTTATTTCAACAACCATGAGTTCCAGTAAGCATACGGATTCTTGAATTTCGGTCTAATTTTTCTATTTGTCTGATCTGATCTGAATCTAATTTTTCTATTTGCCTAATATGATCTCATTCTAATTTGTAATTTGCTAATAATAATAATCTGGAGCTCTAATTTGCATGGTGCATACACATGACAAAAACAGTTACAGAAACAAATTTTTCGGCATTTTCGATCTAGCCCAATTTGAAGTCAATACTTACAAACTTGATCCCAAAGAGCAAAGATAAGTGAGATTTCGTACTTTTTACTTTGGAGTGTATTATAACATTAAATATAATTAGCTCTAGTTTCTTTTTTATTGGAACAATTTTTTGACATTTTTATAATTCAGCGCTCCATTTACACTGCAGGGCAGAATGATGACATTTCCCCCATCGGGGTAATGAAAAAAGCCGGAATCTGAAAAAAGTAAAAATCTGTGAAAACTGGCGAAAAAATCCAGAAAATTTCGTTTTAATTTAATTTCATTCCATTTAGCTGCCAAAAAGTCTACAAAACTGCTTGATTTCAACTTCCGTATAGGATGCAAAAAGCACCATGGCTGGGGCATTGTGAGACAAATAATACTATGCATTGAACACAAGCTTTGTGCAGTTTTTCAAACATTTTAGAAACTTTCCCGGGGAAACTTTATTCGCATCCCTTCGGAAAACATCTGCTGTTGCTGGGACTAATTCCCAGCACTAATTCCATTCATTATTAACAAATCAAAGTTCCAAAACCGCATTATCCCGCCAAAAATAAAAACCCGTTAAAGCCATTTACAACATGCAAATTTTCCTTATTTACATATGTATACAAGAGTCATTCCAAAATTCTCGAAAAAAACACCAAAAATTAGTTTTAAAACTAATATACATAAACATGTCAATACCCCTACAATTAAACTGTAAAATATTAAAGTCTTAAGCGCAATCACAATCATGAACTTTTCCTTTAAATATGTAAATCAATCAATTCCTCAATCATCGATTCTTCGACCGGCCGCCCTTTTTATCGCGCCCCTTCCCCTTCTTCTCCTTCGTCTTGCGCTCTGATCGCTCCGAGCGTTCAGATCGTATCGAGCGCTCCGATNCGCAGCGATCGAAGATCGTCCTCGTCGTTCGCCTTTCCCACCCGCTGACTTCTCGTCGTGGTGGTCGTGGTCTCCATCCGAACTATCCGTCCACCACGGGCTAAACGGCCGCCACCTTCTTCATCATTCTGGTTTCTCCTGCGGTAGAAGATAAAGTAGACGGCGACGCCGGCGATGGCGCCAACCACCAATAAAATCCCGAGGGTGAGGAATAGCCACGCCCACCATGGCCAACTGGAAAATGAAAAAAATAGTTAGTAAATTAGTTCGACTAGTGTTGGGGCTGGGTTTTCCACAGTGGGAGAGTGAACGCTTTTTTAAAATGTCCAAAATTGTCCAAAACTGTCTAAAACGTACACTGTAAACTTTAACTTATTTGTCTCAAATTACCCCAAGCCTTTAAAGTTTTTCCCTCTTTACAATGTGTGTATGGCACTGGAGTTTTAAATAGCTTTCCAAGCAGCTATGTTTTGGACTTCGTAAATGGTAAATACCGGTAAATATCAACTTTAGTTTTCCTGTTACTTTAAAGTTAAAGTGCCTACCCAAACTATTAAACTTGCACAAGTGAACAATCATTATCAGCCAGCGTAACCACCTCGGACGAGGGTGCTGGTGCAGACTGTCTATTATTATTATTATTTAGATTCCAACACTAATTTCGACTATAATGTGAAAAAGTTTAAAGAAAATCTGGTTTTGAAAAAGGATTAGAATCGGGTTAAAATTAAAATGAATAAATCCCGGTAAAATCTAAGGTAAATACCATTTTAGACTCGAGCAAAACCTAGCTGCATGTAAAACTGTCCAAAAGATGAATGCCGTTTATATCCAACGTAAAAACGTTGAAAAACTCTGTAGCAGGGGGTATTGTGAGACAACTCATGTAATGCATTCAGCGGATGTTTCTCGCAGTTTTTTGTAAACATTGCAGAATTTTTTTTGAGGGAAAATCATTTTATCATCCCACTGGCAAGAACATGTGACTGGGAAAAACCCCAGCACTGGTTTCGAGAAATATATAAAAAAATTATTCCGTTATAACTTTATCTGTTATATTTTTAAAAAAAATCTTTTGCCACTGATAATAGACAATAACAAATAACGCAGGTGTACATCTTAAAAAATAGTTTCTCAATTCGCCCCAAATGTCAAATCGTCCCTTTCTCAAACAGCAACTTTCTCATACACTGAATTTTGCGAAATCACAACCATATTCAATTTATTAGTATTACTTTTGAGTTTCAAAGGATCTTTCATATCGATCATTGAATGTTCAATATGGACACAGACACAGCAATTTTAACCTCGTATTAGAAAACGCCCGCAGCATACTTTGCTGTTTTTTAAATTGACCCTTATCATTTAAAAATGGATTAATGAGTCGATTTCCGGGAGTAACAAAAAATGCCGTGTTCACAATCAACATGCGGTGACAGGTTATGAGTTATGGATATTTTTGTTAGATTTATTTTTGGCTTACGGACAGCAACTTCGCATATTCGAGAAGCAAATGTCTTTGATCTCGTCCGTCGAACCACCGCCGCAAAACCTATAGATGACGGAGGAAAGGCAGATTCAATTATATTAAAAATCCAAATTCAACTTATTTCACTTTCACTTGGCATGAAAAAAATGTAGGGAACGATTTGTATGTATGTACGTGGCTGAAATAAAGTTTAATACTTAACTTTTAATACATTATGGGTCTACCCTTCGTTTTGTTCGGTGGAATATTTCTATCCCCATCAAAAGGTTGTCCCATAAAACAGAAAGGAAAAATCTCAAATCACCCCATTAATTCCTTTAGTTGAACTTATTTTTTGAGATAAATATTTTTGAGTATCAGGATTCAATGCGCATATTTCAACAAAAACAGGTCGTTTGACGAGTGACAATGTGACAAACAAAAAAATAGGATGAATATTAAATTCTGGGAAGGTGAAAGAATTTTAGGGAAAAATATAACACCGATTTTTTAAAGATTTTTTTAAAAATAATTTTTGACTCGTTTTTCCTTGCATCAATTTCTTTTACTAAACATCGGTAAAAAATAATTTCTTAAGTTGCCGGTTTAATATTTTCCAGAGTTCCTTCGTTGCTCGAAAGGTATATATTTATTTCATTGAGTGACTTCAATAATTTGAAAGAATTTTGGGAAAAAATTAAATCCTGATTTTAAAGTATATTTAAGGACCTTTTTCAAACTCTTGTGTTTTTGCACACAATCACTACAACTTTTGCAAAACATACATAGGTATGCATAATGCATTAAGATTCTTAAAAACTACAGTTTTAATTTTTAACATATTTAAAAAAATATTTTCACGAAATAATTAATTTCTTTAAAAAATTAGCAATTAAAAAAATCCAATTACGAAAATGGGGAGATGCGAGATTTTGCCAGGGTAAGTGTGTACAGGGTCAACTTTATTTTACCGGGGAACAATCTCGGATGGAAATAATTCACTGGAAAATGCCAAGCTGCGGTAAACCAACATTTTTGCTGAATGCTCATCAGCTCTCAGCTACGTACATAATCATGCCATACCAAGCCCAAGCCAATCAAAAATATTCATGTAGCTTATCAAGCTTACGCGTCTCGCACATCACACCGTTTCTGGAAGCCGTCTTTTTCTTGCTGTGCGATGATGGGGTCACTGCTGTGTGGTGGACACTTGAAGTTCTTATGATACTCA
>JAHZMY010003018.1:0-14884 GCA_027743915.1 Seira sanloemensis | reverse complement strand
CCTTTGCGTCAGAGGTCAGATGTCGTAAATGCTGTTAGGTTCTTCTATGATTCCCTTTGGAATTATTTCTGTTGGGAAATTTACAATTTTGCTTGATTCGAATCACAAACATGTGTAATTAGCATCAAAATGTTATTACACGATGCAGCGGGAAAAGAAACGATTAAAGTGTATGAAATTTCATTTTATTTTCTTTATAACTTCGCACATATATTAAAAAAAATCATTTTAATTGATGGACTTTAGCATAATGTACAGCAGTTACGAATCTATTTTAATACCTCGCGTGGGTTGTTATCAAGTGAAGGTTTACATTTGTTAGTGAATTTGAATGTGGGGAAATGAGTTTTTGCAATTTCGTTCATGATGGACTTGTCGGGTTTACTTAATTGAAAAATCATCTCTGACTCAATAAATACATGTATTATTCTGTAACTCAAGACAACTGAAAAATTCGAGTGTGCTGAAATATTTCCGCACGCAGGCATGTTTGCCGGCGTTGAGATTAATGAAGAAGACAAACACCGAGGACGACGAATAAGCGCATTGTCTCAAATCAAAGGTGTCATTTACGTCAAAGGTGTTGCGCCGTCAATATTTTAGAGAATCCTTATACATAATTGAACTCATGGGATTGAGACAATTAGAAATGTTTCACACGCCGCGGAAAAATTTCATTATAATTTTTAAACAGTTCAAGTCAAATGTTCAAATTTCCTGATCTGTCACAATATTTTCTCTAATGCTTGTATTCTCCTTTGATTTTTATAGCAGCAGATGTGACTAATGACATTTTTGCAAATTTATTACGCTTTACGCACATCATATTAGGTCACAAAGGTCGAACTCAATTGTCAATTTGACTCTGTACTGTTTTGTAGTGCGTACGACCAAAAATCTTCCAATTCATGGGCCAAATATAATAAAATATAATCTTGTTCAATCACATTTTGCAAATTTATATCGACTTTACGAGTTTCAAAAACGTGTTGCTTTTTTCCTTGATAAACTCAGAGCATGCAGGAAGTCAACGATTAAACTGAAAGTGCGTCTAAACACGATGATCATTATGAAGATGCTAAAAGTTCCACCTCATCCTAGACAGAGAGTTGCATCTTTTTGTGCACAATTTGCACACGCAAATCCGCCCTCGAAATATTGTTTCCTGCCTATCTTTAACTAAACTTTTTACAAGCATTTTTGAAGGAGTGCTCTGCTTCTACGTTGTCTTATCTTTTATGATCTCATATCGAATCATCTTCACATTCTCGTAAAGATAAAAAAAAACAATCACTTTTGATTTCAAAAGCAAACTCATTTTTTGTGGTCGTAACTTGAAAGAAGGAAATCAGTGCAATATTTTTTTCTCGTAATTACGATAATATTAATTGTTTTTAAGATGTAGGGAAGACGTGTCTGCATGCGCACTAAAATCTCTTATCATTTAAAATCTGAGGCAATATGCCGAGCCATTACATAGAATTTTTTGGACAGAGGGAAAAGTTATATAGGAGCTATTACCTTAACAGATTATTTCACTTTTCTCATCGCTCGCCACCATAAACATTCGCTTTTTTATACTGATCGTGTACTACATTCTTTCATCCCTTCAAACTTCTTATAGGGCTCATTTTTTAAAACTCTCTGTAATATTAGGTCTATTTTGGTGGTGATTGCATTAATGAGCTCTGAAAATTGATGCTGTTTAGCAGTCTCATAAAAATGATGAACGAATTTTACATGGTGTTTGCTCACAACAATGAAGCAAATTTTCATAATGGTCAAAAGTGTCCAAATATTGAGGTGAGGTGGTCAGTGGAAACCATACAAAAAGTTGTTTTTAAATGTGTGGAAATTGGAAATACTAATTGAAATCCTTCAATATAGCATATTATTGCACATTTTCCCTCCACTCTCAAAAAACTATAGCTTTTTACTATAGTAAGAAAAAAGTTTTTAGAAGAGAAGAAATTTTATATAAAAACCATAGCCAACTAATCTTTGAAGTCATTCATCAATTCATCATATCATTGTCATCCTCGTCATCACTGCTCCCATCCATGCATGCTCTCTTATTTTGAATCTTCATTGGAAATTGGCCCTTTGTGCGTGTCTACCTTAATACTTGTCATTTTTTATCACACATTTTTTCAACAGTTTTGAAAACTATGTCACTTTATTTCGGAGACGAAGTCTACAGGATAAAAATGCACTTTTGAGCACTATTTTTTTGCCAAAACATTTTAGCCATTAGTAGAAAATTAAAGAATTATTTAAGCAGTTTGAATTATGGCTGAGAATATATGTTGTAACTTGTAACATAATGACTATACCGTTTTGCTTGACTCGTAAAAAGAGTGTTGTTCAGCAAAATATTGCTTTCAATCTTGATAACGTTTTGTGTGCTGCACTGTAAATGCTGCAGTCGCACTGGTTTCAATCACGAGTTCGATTGTATTTCAATGCTCAATGGCGTTATTGGGATAATTCCACTTATCTCAAAGATTATGCTAGTGCATAAATACACCCATAAATATGTAAATTACAGGATGACGAAGGAAAAAATTGAAGTTTGCTTATGTGCAAAACTCACAAGCTTTTTCTTGAATCATTCACGAACAATATTGTTGTTTTCCAATTTCAAACTTGAGGAGGAGAAGGACAGATAGAAAGCGTGAGAAAAGTTTGGGCCATGCAAATTATCTTCCGTCATTAATGTCTCGCTTGTAAATAAAAACCATCGTCTTTTAATGAAGCGCCTATAAAATTAAAGACATCAGCAGTTACGTGATGTGACGATTTGGGAATGGCGTACAAACCCAATCCTAGTTTCGAAGGGAAGTTGGCGAAGATCACATTCGAAAGGAGACTCGTAAATTTGCATTTATACATAAATTCATTTGACTCTATGAACAATCACTTTTGACAAAAATATCCAACTTGAAACGACGCTTTCGATTCACATTTTGCAGCTGAGGCCAGTTGCTTAAGTTTGGAGTTAAATAACTGCGCTAAAATGCATCAAAGTGTCCCTTTATGGATGTATGAGCATAAAAATGCAATAAATGAATAAGGGCCGAAATAACTTCCTCGTTTTAGTGCCGAGGCGGCTTCACAGCTACGGGGTGCTAAAACCTTTTTTCGCAAGGAGTTGATGAAATTTATCGAAAAAAAGAGAAGGCATATTTGATGAATGAAGTCTAAAAGCGTTTGTTGTAGAGCCCGACTGATGACGTGATTTTTGGTGGCGAGATGACTTCCTTGAGAAGAATTCCAGCTACCTTTCCAACAACAAAATTTTTTACACAACAAAATTTTATGGTCAATGGTGTTGAGCAAGTTTACATGGTTTACTGCCTTCGATTATTTATATCATATAGCTCTGTATCAAGTTTTCATGGCAAATTTATAGACACACAAAACAGTTTTTGCTCTTGTTAGTCAGCGTGCATATATAGAGCTGCATTAATTTATTATTAGAATTGTAAGCGTTTGCATGCGTCCAGCAGCAAAAACATGATGGTTGATGAGTACAAGGAAATGAGAGAAGTGAATGCTTCACGGACACCCCGTTGACCTTGACTATCATTTTTCTAAGTATACGCCAGTGAGTAAGTACAAACAGTGAGTAATGGAATGATGCAGATTATGGTGCTTCTTCATCTGCATCCAAAACGAAACTTTTATTTCCAGCCCAATTTTTTTCAAAAATTTTGCCTCTAATCACAATCAGATTAAGAGGATGGGATAAGAAAATAAAAGTGCGAAATTAAGAAGCAAAATGAACACGAAAAATTTCGCGAGCCAAAGGCTTTTTAATGAACTATTTTCGTCATTGTTGGAACTGGGCCGTGATTCTACATGATTAGATGGACAGTTTCATTTTTGAGTCGTTACTAGTTTCGGCTTCGCTAAACTCAGTACCACAGAAGAGAGACATTTTTGAAGGAGAAGATGCACGCAAATAGCTCGAAGGTGACTTTCTTTCCAGTTGGCTGACTCTCAACTTGAACTCTCTTTGTCTCCTTATAGCACATGCTGGAGAGAAACCACCGAACTCACATGAACTGCGTGATTGAGAAGAAGAAGGCGGAGGAGATCGTGGACGAGCAGTCCAAGCCTCTTCCTCCCCTCCTGGGAATCAACATGAGCACAGACCCACGCTACCTTCATTTCACAGGTGAGAAGATGCAGATCTCATGCGACTCTGGGAACGACCACCGTCACCCACCACCCCCACCCCATCACGGTTTCCCAATGATGGATGGCATGATGGTCCCACCGCCACCTCCACGCCACCACCACCACTCCATGCCCATTCCATTCGGCAGCTCCGGCCGCGACTCTGCGATCCCAGCGTCTGCGCAGTCCCTTGCCTCCGCCATTGCTGCTGCGAGCTCGTCCTCCGTTCCCATTCAGATCATTGGGCCCATCCCACTTTCCTCCCATTCCGAACCACCCTCCCATCACCATCAGCAGCAGCAACCGTCTGGACCGAGCTCAGGACCTTTTGGCCTTGGACTGGGCGCTCAAATGATTCCGATTATTGTGAGCAGCCAGGGCAACGCCCTCGACGATTTGCCCATCTCCAGTCAAGGTAATGCAGAGAGCATATTTCTCGGCCCACTTGTTGCACCCAACAGTCCCCCACACCCATCTGCGCCACAGCCCCACCACACAATTTACTACCAGCCGCAGGCGGCACAGCAGCAGCAACAGCCTTTCTCTGCACCGCACTCCGCACTCGAAGCACAGTTCCCATTCTTCTCCGCTGCCTCTTCTCATCCTTTCGAATTTTCTCCGGCAGGCCCGCAGCCTCAGCAGCAGTCGGCCGAGATTCGTGAAAGGGCTATTCCTCATCCCATTCCAATCATGCCAAGACATCATGTCCAACATGGTAAGATCACGACACGACCATCGTCTTTTCCGTCACAGCTAAGATTCTTTTTAAACCTAGACTACCGGCCTCGAAAAATAGTTAATATCTTCGAAGAGGTCCTATCGTACCCGTCTCACCCTTTTTCCCATGTCAAATCAAATATTATTTTACAAAGCTTCCTGGATTTTTAGAGAAACTCCAGTTCCGGCGGCGCCAGCGTATTGAAGGCTGAATTCTCACTTTACCCCGTAAACCAAGAATTTGTTCTTGTGATATCTTTTCTTGTTATCCGGCCTATATTTCTAAAACAAAGAGCTCATTACTCAACAAGGGTACAAGCAACTGGAACTGATGATAGTCTCTGAGCTAATTTGGAGCTACGATTTAGAATTGGAAGACACGGCAATTGTCGTCTTAGTAATAATTACGTATACCATTTCACTTGGAATTCAGATAAAATTGCATTCTTTTGTCCTTACATTTTAATTTGGTTTTGCCCATTTCAATTTGTTCTCAATGCATGCAAAATTTGCCACGTGGCATTTTCTCAATTCCAATAATGAATGATCGTTGGCAAGAATACAATTCTCCCAAAAAGTATTTTTTGATAAAAGTCGAAAAGAAATCTGTGCACTTTGCATGGGCCGACGCGCAAGCTCTCGATCCCAAAAGTAAAAACCATTTATTAAGTCGCTGATGATGATAATGATGAGTTTGACACGAGGAGACGCATTGACGACCCCTTTACTTCTCATTCACTCTCACTATGAGACATTTGGACAAATTATGTTACGATCTCGAGCAATGAAAATGACTCTTATGATGGCATTTGAAGAAAGTAGAAATGCCGTATTTCCCCTCGTTATGCCGTTGAGTGTACCCTTTTTTAATAAAAAAAATACATCACGGCGGCACCACCACACGATACGTTCAGAATGATACAGAAAGTTAAAGCGTGTGTCTTAATGATGTAAAAAATTGACTTCTTTTCGAAGGTACGCAAATGCAGCTAGACCATTTGCAAACAATTATAAAAAATCGTTTCGAATGCCACACACGGAGAGTCAGCGAGTACAGTGAATATTTTGAATAAACGGTATCGACCGTGCGACCGTTGGGAATTGATATAAATGCATTAATTTATGACGGTTTTTTACATGAACAAAATATGTTTTAGTAATTTTTCCACTTCAAACGCACTTTGAAACTTGAAACGACCATCATATGCGTTTTTTAAAAAACACAACCCAAATTTCCCTTTTCATCCTTTGACGAACATCGTTTTTACAAGTCGTTAGGCATCACTAATTCCGCCTAAATATTATCAGGAATTTTTATTATTACTATAGCTATTACAAGATTTTTGCATTTTATCAACTTGGGAATTGAAGACACATTTTAGCGAAAGTGTCACCTTGCTACAAGCTGAAAGTATTGGTACTCAACTAGAAATCATTTAGATTATTCTCCTTCAGAATGAATATAAATCGACAAATCTCTTCGGTGCTCTATTTCAAATCGCAGTTCATCAGAAGCTGCAGTGGCTAATGCTCATGCTAATCCAAATTTTTTTCTTGTTCCGCAGTCATCCGTCCTCGCTCCGTTGACGCCGTTTTGAAAAAGCGGGTGAAGCGATGCGCATGCGACTGTGCATGCAAAAATCACCAGGAGTAAGAAGACGCCAAACATGATTTAGTGGCAGTATTACATCCCTCGAGGAGCACTCGGAACTCCCGAACATTTAAATAATTACATACATTTTGTATATCATATACTGTGAACACTGAACAACCAAGAATATCTTCACCATATTTTGATTATCAATCGGTTTATGCGCCCAAGTATTTACTCAAACTAGCCTTTTTACACATCAACAATATATATTGTACTTTGATGACTATAATTCTATTGTAAGAGCATGTTTTACTGCAGGTAAATAACAGTTTCGACATACATTTTGATTATGCATCAAAATGTTTATTTTACATTATTTACGGTTAAGCAAACTACAGTTTTTTGTTTTGTAATGCTATATTCCCTCATCGAACATTGTGTTTTGTAGTTGTAAGTATAATTATGTAACTTTTCTCCATCTTGCGTGTCCTAGAACAATCGATTGATTTTTTTTGAAGATGTCGAATTCCATTAAAATGTAGAATCCCGATGGTTTTTTAGAATGGTGATTATTGAGCATATTGGATGACTGTTGTGATTTTTTGCTAAATGTCAAGTCCATTTTTAAGTTTTTACCATTTTTTGAGATGAAGGCAGAGAAAAAGGGATATCAATTATTATGTTTTACTGTTTCTCATTATAAAAATCACTATTGTAAATGATGATCTTAATTAAATTAAGTAAAAAACGGCCCCGTCTTCTTTTTGTAATTGTTCATTACACAATCCTCAACGGCACATGACAAATTTGATCAGAATCATTATGCAAACAAGTGACAAGAAATTGGAACCGGTCGACCGACTGCATTGAACGAATTCATTTTTTAAAAATCCATCTTCATTTATTTCTTTACCGACTCTGCTAGAATAAGTAATTGCGTATTACAATAAAAATTTACTCGCATTATTTAATGAATATATAATATATATGTATATAATATATCGACCTTGTGATTTTCACTTTGACCTGTACACAAGAAGAACATTTTATACATACATTTACTTACGTTGTGTATCTCACTAAAACACAATCCTTAATGATCTTTTATTTTGCTGACATGCACTAGAAATTGCGAAAATTTATATGTATACATTTTGAAATCGACGTTGCGTAAGACAGGTTTCAGTTACAAAGACATAGCACAAATCTTGATTCCAACCATCCAGTTGAAACTTTTTTTAAAACCGGTGAATTTCGACAGCGCAGTTCATTAGTTAACAACAAAAATCATTAAACATTCCGACACTTTATAAGAAACTGCTACCAAAGCATTTTATTTTTAAAACAAGCACGTTTTTTTCGGGTACAAGAATTACGGCTGGCTCATTAATCATTTACCAAAATACTTAGCATTCGTATATATTTTGGATTAACTGCCGGTACTAGTACTAGCCGGTAGGGACCCATTTTCGGCATCTGTCAGAGGGAAGATAAGAACCGATAGACAAAGGGAAGATTTCTTTAATGTTAAAATATGTAGGTGTAAATTCGGATCCACATTACTTGAACGTAAAGTTAATAAATAAGTGTAGAGAACATGAAATTCTGCGATACGATATTATACATAGTTTAAATTGCACACACCCTGTGCCCGATAAGCCCAAGGTGGATGATGGACGGAGAAACCACAACCAATACTTTCATTTCATTAAGTAACAAACAGAACCATTTGCATTGACAATATATCTACAACCTACCAAAAGTGTAATGAAATGGAGCCCCTTACTAAGTCGAATACCGGCAAATCCGATCTCTCGATTTGGTATATGATTAACAAGATTAAGTCTTAAAACACACCGAACCGATATTTTTAAAACACACATGCATTCCCACATGTAATTGTGAGTAAAAACATTCGAAACTAAAGCTAAGACGATAATTTAGTAGCAATACAGGTTAGGGGCCGGGACAAGTTCATTTACACAACCTGGCCTCACATTCATCACATCATTCTTTTTCAATACAAAAGGTATTGCTGCTACAATGCTGTTAAACATAACGATAAGACTTGCATAGACACTTTTCCATCACTCCCCGGTGAACTACTAATCGGTTTCCGCAGGTAAATAATATAATAGATACGTACATCTGTAAATGAATTACATGCTACTGGGAAAATTCTTGCATAGAGAATCATAAATAATTTAAACTTGTTCGGTAGCTACAAAAACAAACGAAAGTTCCTAGCCCTGACATGATAACAACTCTTGTTACAATTTGAAGCCAGTTAGTACATGACTTACTTATACATGGCATTAATAAAGACTGAAATGGAGCATTATCTTAAAACTATAATAAATTACTTTTTTTATTGACTTAATACCAGTTACAAAAAAGAAGTTGCACAGATCAGTTAGTTAGTGTGGCCTTTTCATAGGCACACAGAAATACGAAGGGGCGAAGGAGGTTTGACGGAAAGTTGACTTTGGTCGTAAGATGACAGTAATTCGATGTGCATTGGCATTGGCAAGGCGAAGAAGAGATAAAACGGATATTTAGTTTTCAATTTAAATATTCAAGCATGTGACTATTTGGAAAATTCAATTCTTTTGAATTTGCTTAGTATGTACAACTTGACAAAGCATTTTTTTCAATAATAGAAATAAAAAATTCATTTTCGGTAAATGAAATCGAAATAATCGAAAATTGGGATCAGAATTCAAGAGACTGAAATTCAAAAGCGCCATCCACTTTCATTTACGACCTGATTTCAATTTCCTAAACCTTCTCATTACACCCCATTTAGACAAAACAATACTTTAGTTGACAAAGCAAGACTGCATTACACGTGGATAGACAAGAGAAAGTGTGGACGTTCTACGAAAAAATTGACTCTTTTTTTGAAATGATACAAACTGGAGAATTTTTTAAAAGCGGGAAATTGCGTTGGGTTTAGAGAAACTCGCTCAAGATAGACCCATCCTCGAAAAAGCTTAAAACTAAAAAAGGACATAAAGTTAGAATACACTTATTCTTACTATGCACTAAACTCTTGACTGTTTGACACAACCTCGAATGTCTCACAAATTTCGCACATTTCCCACTCCTGTTCCGCAACCGGAGAGGAAGCGAGAAACGTGCAAAAATTGCGGACTCTCTGGAGTTGAGTGCATAGTAAATTACAAGTACATCCACTCGGTAGTAGGCAAACTGTTGTTGTGTTCGGTGATGCGGGCAATCTCTTCCGGAATAGCATGTTGGATCCAGAGACGACGGAAGTATTCATATTTCTCTTTGCTGAGAGTCATCGGATTTCCCCGACGGAGACCTTGATCCGTCTCCCCATACTCGTCGAGATAGGGAGGCAGCATGTGACAACCTGCAAACAAATCCAAACAAGTCAACACATCCCTTCCAATAAACTTTGACCTGATAATAGCACATTAGTAATTACCTTTGTTGCGTCCACTGAGCAGGAACAGTCGGCACTCTCGGATGCGAAGGAAAATGCCAATGCCTCCACCACAGAAATACGAGTGGTAAGTACACGCGCCCATGCTCTCTTTCTTAAGCTCTTGCTGACAGCAGTAGCTCTGGGTAAGAGTCATTTAAATAAGAACTTACAACGCAAATCCGGGCCTACAATAAAGGATAGTAATGCATGTATATACATATTTAAATGAGCATACCTGGGAACATAAGATTTCACCGCAGACCAGGCACAACGTTGGCATACGTGAGTCATGTGGATCACATTTAGCACATTTGAAAAGCGACACGGAATTAATCAGGTCGGTGTAGTCCATCGGAAGATCAACGAGAGGTCGGAGAGTGCGTGGCGTCGACAACTTATACAAGTACTTGAGATTCGGGTCATTACTCGACTCTGCGGCTTTCGGATTCGTCGCAGTGCGCATGGACGGATGCCGCGACCATCTGCAAAATCCCAAAATTGCAATAAAGGGCATAACATTACGCTTCTCCAACCACGACATTTTCAAATAAAAAGATATATACTTATATGTATGCATGCATTTCTCACCGAACAGCTAGCTCACGAATTTCGTAACACTCGAAAAGCTCAGAAATAGTCTTTGGAAGGTCCAAGTAGCTGACAAGATCATCAAAACTAGATTCTACTTTTGCCAATGCAGGAGGAGCTGCGATTCCCGTCAAGGATTCGTAAAACTTTGCACAGCACCGCAAAAATGGGATCCTATAAGTCAAACAGAAGGGGTTTATTTAAACAGAATGAAACTTGGTTGTCTGTAAAACTTTTGATATGATTCCAGACTCACGTTCGGCTGCAGATTTGCTCTTCCCAAAGTTTATCACAAAGCAAATGGTTTCGAATCCTTGCAAACTGTTGGCGACTCGCTTCATTCTCCCACATCGACTCGCGTGGCTTCCCCCAAATGCAGTAGAGGAACAGTCGTAACTTCTCAATTGTCTCAGTACCGTTCTTTGCAACAAAGTCGTACTCCTTCAGAAACTCCTCACCCAGAAAGTCCTGGTCGTAATTGCACGTAGCGCATTCACATTCCATGGGATGGAACTCTGGAATCTCGCTGTACTGCACGAGCGTCTCGGTGTCCATCGCCATGAGGATCTGGTAGACATGAATGGTGAAGACGAGTCGGAGGTTGTGGTGATCCAACATGCTGCCAATTGGAGGCTGAATGCTCATTCGACCCGGCCCAGCCGCTTCATCATCATCCTGCTTCGCCTGCGCTCCACTTTGAGTCGTCTTGTAGTTCTTCGAGTAGATGGACACGTCGTACGTGTGACAAAGAGCGAATGGCATCAGGTAAGTTAGCAAAACCAAGAGGGCAAACGCCTCCAGCTCCAACATGCACGGCGATTGGGGATCCACGTGCCAGACGGCCAGCAACAATGACATAAACTCGGAGCGGAGCACCTGCCCAATCAATAATTTTATTAGCGTAATAATTAAAAAGTTTTGTCAAGTAAATACACCAATGGAAAAAAGTAAAACCGGTATAAAGATTAGCTTACCCAACACGTTGAGAAAAACTGCGAGTCGACAGACACGGAACAGACGCGCGTGAGGAATTTCAGACCCATCGACCTCCGGATTGGTACGTTCTCCCCGAAAAAGCAGATGCTTTGATCCCGATGGTAGGCTTCCGCAGCCATAATCGTGTATGCAAGACTGTGCCAAAGGGAGCGGTGCAGTTGGTAGCCCACACGCTCCGGCTCCTCGTAGCTCTTATCTCTGGCCACCGTGTAGAGGCGCTCCATAAAAGTCAACAGCTTGTCGTAAAACTTGGCATGGAGCCAGTTACTCGTCTCTTGATGTTCAGAGTAGATGTGACCGTGAAACATCTCCAGCAGTTTGACGCCAGTGAGACCCCTCCTGTACAGCCGCTTGATCAGCTTCCGAGTGAAAATGGAGTTTTGAAATGGACCCTCATTCGGAATTTCTTGGTCCTCTCCGGCCTCCGCCAAATCGTCAGAGTCGTACTCGTACGGGTTGTTGTGGGTGAACCTATCCATGATCTCCATTCCCCTCAGCCAAATTCGGTAGGATAAGACATGCGCTGCGCTTTTATCCTCCGGCATGGGAACAGCAGAGTAGCGGGAGCGGGGCGGAAAGACGCGTCGAATTCGGTCGTCGACCAGAGCTGGCGTTAACTCATGCTCCGCCTCGGGTTTTCGGGGCTTGGGAACGCGATTCGTGAGACCGGCACAATTTAGCGGGGCTGAAAGGAAGATTGATTGAAAGATGACAGTAAGAAAAAAGACAAACGCTTTATGTGCCTTAAATTTAAGTGCAAGCTTACTTTCATGTGCGAGTCGCGGTGGAACGACAAGTCGCAGTGCATCTGCAGTCGCATCTGAATTTCCCTGGGAGATTCTGAACTGCATCTCTCCCTGCACCCACTGCTCAGCCTCTTCTTTGACAAACTCGTCGTACATGTCGACTCGGTCCTCAGCGTAGTGGACGATGGGCAGGATCACTTTAACGGCGTACTCCTCCGCCAGCTTTGGAGTCACCGGATACAGTTTGTGCAGTGGCAGGGCCATCGGCAACGCTGCATTGCATATGCAGTCGCACATGGGACACAACCACTCCTGCTTGTCCACATCAAAACTTTGTGGATGCCTAAGACTTTGAAAAGGAAAACTCTTGGGACACCATCTCCAAATAGAGAAAATATAGTGGTTAAAGTAAACGTAGTAGCTTAGGTTATTACCGGTATGGTCGACGACGCTCCTTGTTAATGACGCCTTCAATGTGAGACGCCCAGCACGCTTCGTGCATGATGTGGCCGCAGGAGGAGACGTGCGGGGTCAGCAACAAGTTGCGCCTCAGCCAGATGTCAGGTTTCTCCAAGAAATCTACTGACTTGTCAACTTCTTTGGCACGCAACTCTTCACGAGTTTCGCACAACACGGAAGAACGCTGAATGAATGCAGCGAGGACAAATCTCTTCGAGTTAATACTGAGCGGATGCTCCTCTTTGCATAAGATACAGACGTAGCTAAAAAGAAATACCATGTGCAAAATGAAATATCTACTTACATATTAAGATAATGAAAACATAATCAGTGGCTTTTTGTTAGGGGCTATCCATAAATTACTTCACGCAGCGAGGGTACGGCAAGCATATGTACATAAAAACCCGATTCTACAATGGGTAATATTATTACTATTACTGCATTTAAGGAATGCATTACTAGATATTACGAAACAATTGAACAAAACCTATATTACATTGAATTCAAACCAACCCATATGAAGGATATTCCCAATACCCTAACGGCGCTAAAATTACACAATAATGTATACAAGCGTAACATAGGAAGTGGAAATCAAGCAAACTTTTTATAGTAATTTATGGACGATCCCTCACTTGCATTCTTCAATTTAACTTACGTTTCATCATCCTGTCGAAAGGGAGTTTGATTTGGACCTAAAGCAACAGTCTTGACATGAATTGGCTCAGTCGCCTTATCATCGCTCATAGCCGTATCGTCCGCGTCATCAGTGGCGAACAGGTCAGCATTGACGGCCATGAACTTTTGCTGAGCTGCCATCATGTTGGCTAGCACCTTTGCACGTGTCTCAGCGGCCATTCGTGCACGCTTCCGCTTCTCCTCCTGGCAAAACAAAGCACGTAAATATGTACAATGCCTGTATCTGGGAAACGGAATAGTCAACTACGATTCAGCTATAAGTAGATTTTGATACCTCTTCATTTGGCTGCACCATCAGTTCCTCCTCCGGCTGCTCAGTCGGTGTGGTATCACTCCTCGGACGAATCTTTCCCTTCTGCTTCCTAATCCAGAGGATCATGTCGTGGTGTTGAGCAAGATGTGCCTCCTTCAGCAGGCTGTCCAGCAGTTCAAAGATTTTCCACCGCTTGCAGGCCTCACAAAACTGAAAAAAGTGCTCCTCCTCCTTTTCATTGCGCGCAATCTCCTCGTTCAGCCCGTGGCCAATCAGGTGAAGTGCCTTGCGGACGTGAGAATCATTGAAAGTCTTCGTTTTTTTAATCGAGCGTTGAAGCACGAGCGCGAGCATTTGCAGGAGAACATCAGACTTGAGTAGGTTCACAACTAGATTGAAGGTTGAGGTGAATGGAGGGAGGACGGGTGGAGGAAAGTACTCAGGCTCCTTTGCAATCTTCTTCCGTTCCCGTTGCTTCTCTTCGGCCCGAGACATCTCCTCGCGGGTGTAGTGGTAGTGGTGCCAGTCATATTCCGTGTAAAACTCCGGCTTCAGCTCGTACACGAAACCATGACCGGCGTTCGTCGACTTTTTGAAAGTGGCGATGTCCTCGATGACCGCCTCCAGCCCAGTTTCCCCGTTCACGTTCTCCACGAGCCCTTTGCTCAGGGCGGAGTGTGTCATCGGCTCGATACACAGGAGCTGGATGATCTCCTTCTTGATGCAGTCGTTTTTCGTGACCTGGCCGACGCCTGGGACATAGCGGGCAGAAAAGATGTTGATGACGAGTCCCAAGAACTCGCTCAAGATTGTACTCAAGTGCTTGTACAGGTCGTCCTCGACGCTTCCCAAATACTACGCAGGATTTAAGAGAATTTGACATTTACACTCAAATATTCGTTTTACTATTTACCTAGCAAAAACACGTATAAAAAACTAACCCTGTCGTAGAAGGTTTGATCTGCCCATTGGAACAAATCGAATCGATTGAGCACATGCAGGAGGAACTCATTGGCCTCCACCAAGCTGGCACCAATTTGCAAAGCGATTATCGTTAATTCATAGTTGCCATAAATTTCTTTCGCATGTAGCTTGAATATAAAACGCTTTACACTAACAATGCGTGGGGGTCAACCATGACATCGCTAAATGACATAATTTTGGTACCAGGCGAAAGCGCGTGAAAAACTACATAT
>JAHZMY010003017.1:0-10909 GCA_027743915.1 Seira sanloemensis | reverse complement strand
CGACATGCACCGACGCACGTACTCCCGCAAGCTGACAAAGTGAGCCGTCCTCTGTACCCTGTGTCCTGACGCCGGCGCCAGCGCCAGTCTCAACGCCTTTAAAACTCAAACTCTACCCTCTCATCCTATCTCTCTCTCTCTATTTTCTCTAAGAACTCAAAAAACAGAGCCAAGAAACAAATCAAAATCGATTCGGGAAATCGACTGTCGACTCTCCAAACCCCAAATACGGAAACAACTTACACACGGACTTTTCTAAACTATAGCCCACGTGAAAATGCTTTAACGTTATATATAAAAATATCCCCCCGTATAGTTTACAAATATTTATATTAATTAAATTACTTGGAAAGAAGAAAAGGAGGAAAAAAATTGCAACGCTGTGAATGAGGTGGACTCGTGAATGTGTGTCGGCACTCACGGAATTTGCGTTTTGCGTTACTCCGAGTTGTATGAAAAAGATGGGGGTACATATGTTATAAAATCTTTAAAATATATACATGGTAATATTATCACTATTGGGCAATATACGGGATACGTTTTCAAAGTGGGGGTGAAAGGAGACAAACCACAAAAAACGTATCCCGAAATTTTCGTTAAGGAATAAATTTTTTTTGGGAGATATAGGTTTTAGTAGGTTTGGAATCGGGGAAAATCCCAAATTGGTAAATACCGGTAAAATCTAATGTGAATACCATTTTGGATGTCCAAAATCTAGCTGCTCAAAACTCCAATGCTTTTGCCGTAGAGCTTCGCTGTGCGACAGCTTCCTGAGGTTCCTGAGAAAATTCAAAGTTTTGTAATTTGTAATAGAATTTTTTTTCAAGAGCTGAGTGTCGAAATGAACCAAGCCATCAAGTTTTTCATGCTGCCCCGTAAAGGTTAATTCATTCAACAGCAATCCCCAGAAATGCTATTTCGCAATTGCTCCAGTAGCGGTAATATTACCAAATATTTTTGTATAAATTCGACACAATAGCCCAAATGCCGAGAGTACCGACTCACCGACACCCATTGCACTTTTTTTCTATTCCGAAGCGTGACAATGATGATAAAATGACGCAGGTACTAAAAAATAGTATTCTTTGTATTCAATATAAAGTAATAATAGATTTCCATTATCTACATGAGATATAAAAAACAGATTTCTTTTTCTCTGGGGAAAATATGGTGCATTAATTATATTATACTATATTATACGTAAGTTTTGAATTTAAAAATCGAAACGGTTGCTCTACTCCTACTCTACGACGACGGGTGATTCGAAGTTTAAAAAAATGGAGATTTAGTTTTTTTTGCTAGCCAAGAGTAAAACAAGGACATAAATTGAGATAATTTATGGTTTCCAAATATATAGTCAAATCATATCACAAAACAATATTAAACATACATGTGTATTTTTCGCTAAATGTTTCGTATGTTGACCGGAATGACGAAATAAATGAATGAAAAAAAAACAAAATGTTTCATGGGTATTTTCAACCGTACAAAAAATGGCGTTTATTACATTATATACCATACATAAAACACGACTGGAATTTGGAGGAGGATCACGCTTCGTATCGACACTTCACCGAAACATTAAAAAATCGTTAAAATCTTAACTGGAATCGAATTTCATCATATTCAAATTACAATACATTTTGTGTTGGTACGAGATCTATGGCAAAAAGAGCTGTCAGATAGATGCGCTCATCTGTGAAAATTGTAGACAATTTTGTCATCTTTTGAATAGATGAACAACCAAAATTTACTGCCAATTCTGGAGAAAGTTTTAAACAAGAAATTAATCTGCAATTTGCCTTCAAACAAAATCATGCCCGACTCATCGAGTTGACTCGACACAATCCAATCATTTCGCATTTTCTTTCAGACATGTACATTTCAAAATTTAAAAAAAACGCGAACTTTTTACTGAGTCAACTCGCAAAACTTGAGAAAGGTCGATGTTTTTTTGTATCTGCTTTTCCGTTACAACTAGGCTTTTCGTATCGACAGATCATTGAATGTCGACAAGAAAAATTCGTATTGAGACTTTCGATGACGATTATTCGAATATCAGTAAGGACATAAGGCTGCATATAATGCTGTACACATGTGATGCGTTGTTCTTTAAGATCAGCATTTACGCATTATTACATGGCTATGCTTATCTTGACCTATTACTTCGAAAATAAAATCTGACTTGAATTTAAACAAAATATTAGCAGTTTACAATTTTTTACCCTGCATTTAAAATTATTATTCTTAAAACTTTTTTTTATTAGCTCCGTGTAAAAAAATGGAGCAGAGTTTTATTGATTTTGGATTATAATTTAATTTGAATAAATGATTTTTATCATAAACGATTAATCTGAGCCAATTTATGCATTTTTCTGTCCGTACTTTTCCTTATCGGTATTCGTTAACAAGGCAACTTATTTAGCATTTTTTCCTAATCACGCTATTCGATAATGTTAGTGATGATTCATTTCAAATCGAACAGCCTAGTTACAACCAATGTTAAAGAGGCAGGTGAAATCAGCTAATTTTCTGACATTTGAAAACGTCTCTCCTTCTGCCCATAAATCCACCACTGGGAAATACATATGTACATATGTTTAAGTGATTCGCATTTTTGTTCGCCAAACAATGAAGTGCGAATTGTCAAGTGGAAAGTGTCGACACGAAGCGTGACTCGACTCGACCCGACCTCACATTCCCATCCTCTTCAAAATACCTTTCAGACACAAACACACACACTCGTCTTAACTTAGAAATTACAGATTTGGAGTTTTACTTTTTAACAACAATTCATTAAAACAACTGAAGATAAATGATGACAGTAACATCGAAGAATGTAAAGATGGCTCGTATATATTTTTTATATAACTCTTATGTAGATTCAACTGTTTTTACGAAGACGAGTGGTCGCCCTAAGCCTAAAGTTTTTAGGTAGAAGGTTAGTATATACAAAATATCGATCGTGAATACGAAGAAACACATTCGAGATACGAGTAGTCTACATTCTTTCAAAAACCGTGGTACCGGGATCCGGGAAAAAAAATCCCGGAATCCTTTCCTGCAATGCGAAACGGCCTGCCTATCCTGCCTGGGTTAATTCCAAATTTTCCGCTAAAAAACCCGGAAACTACAACAAAAAAAATCGTGGTACCGGCGGCGGTACCATGGTACCACAGAATGTAGACTACGGTGGAAAAATGGCTATATGATTTTTTTTTCTATATGTTTTTCATGCTCAATAAAAATCATATAGCCATTTTTCCGTATTCACGCTCGATATTGGTTAGATATATTTTTAGTGACGTCGTGACTTCCGATTTGTCGGCAACGGCTTCTTCATGAAGGCCCAGTCCACGTTGATCACGTTCCCGAGAAGATCCGACCCGTCCAAGCTGGTCTTGGCGTTGACGGCGTCTTTGAAATGCTCGTATTCGATGAGGGCGTAGCCCTAGAAAATAAATGCGAATGGAAGAATTGAATTAGCACTTTTTTAACTTGTAGTTTTAATTTATACTACTCTTAGCACGCATTTTGTATGAACGAAAGGCAATTTTTTTCTTAAATTTGCGTGGGTAAACAATTAAAATAAGTTTCTGAAAACCATTGGTCTTACAGCCATCAAGCCAGCCTGTTTCAACTTCAATTTTCTTAATTTTGACAATGAGTGAATACTTACTAAAACTAAAAACTTATAAAAAATTGAGATTCAATATACACAAGAATTTGAGCAAATGTCGTATTGAAGTTCATCAACTTCAAAATGACAACTGTAACCAGCATTGAACCTTTGGTTTAGTTTAACTCTCTATTCCCTTCTTCATTTTAAATTCTCTAAAAAATATTTTTCCTTTTACTTTGCTCATTCTCATTAAAACTTGACAGGAATAAAAATCCGAAAACAAAGATAAAAAATTCCCAAAGAAAGGAGAATGGGGTCTATTTGATGGGTTGTTTTGTGCTCAGGCCGACGCTTTAATTAATTGATTTTAAGAAATTGAGCCGATTTTGACTTAATCCAATCCGCAAAATTCAAACTGGACTGAAGCATGATTATTCCATAATTCGTAGGTAAGAAACTAGAACACATTTGATTCTGGGTGCTTCTAGTCCATCAGATCTTCGTGTCAAATGTCAAACCCACTAAAAATTCCATCTCCACAGCCAATCGGTTCCATTTCTCCTCTTCACCCATTCCATAATTACAACTATAACTATTCAAGTAAATAAAACCATCTCATTATCCCCTCTTCAACAGAACAAATCAATCAAAAAATATTAAACTCAATTAACCTCATACTTGACTCTGGCTAAACGGAACTAAACCAAAAATTGGAAAGCAATTCGAGACTATTCCAACTTCCACCGTTCCAAAACAAATGTCCAACTTACAGCGCTGTGCCTGCACATCCGAAGGCTCGTTGTCGGTGGCCGCGATGCTCTCGAAGTTGTCCAGAACCTCACGATTCGGATTGTCGGCGGTGAAGCCACGACCCTTCCGCTTGCGAGCACGCTCCTTCAACTTCTCGATCCCGACTACAATTACATCACAATACAATCAAATTAAAAATTAACAAAACACAACCTCAATCCCCAACATTAGTTCAAAATCCAATTAAATTAAATTTCTTAAACTCCTTCAGTCACTTACTCTCATCAGTTTCGTCGTCAATGGCCATCTCATCCCCGCGAATGTCCAGGTCCAGAATGTCTGCCATCGCTTATTCTTTCCTCAACATTAGTTAAAAATCCAATTAAATTAAATTTCTTAAACTCCTTCAGTCACTTACTCTCATCAGTTTCGTCGTCAATGGCCATCTCATCCCCGCGAATGTCCAGGTCCAGAATGTCCGCCATCGCTTCTTCTTCTTCCCTTCTTCAAAAAGTTGATAATATAACCTACTATTGATTCACAGTAACTCGAAGAAAATCGAACTCGTGTTTTTTCACACAGTTAAAAATTAATAATAAATAGTATCCTACGCGTCAACAAAATTAAAATTAAGTCTCCCTTCCAACTTCCAATTCCAAAGTTCACACTGACTTTATACAAAAACATCAAAACAAAAAAGTCCACCACTACCACTTACTAGCACATAAGACCTGGCTTACAGCTTACAGCTTACAAGAAAAAAAGCCGATCTTTGCATTCGCGGGTGGTTAGCTGATCGAGTCGTCCATTGCCCCGGTAGATGGCTCCTCGACCATCTCGAAAGCATCGATCGAAAAGCTCTTCTATGCATAATGCATAATGCATTCCAATGAAAAAAAGATGTGTGAAAAACCGTTTCCCATCTTCTCATTTTCTCGTGCAGTTATTTTCATGATTTATGATTGAAAGCCTTGTCCATATTTAATAGCTTCTTGAGTTGAGTGAGGACAATCCCCTTAAAAAATCGTTAAAGAACTTGAATAAAAAATGAGTTCATGCACTAAAGTAGGTTCAGTCAAGGCTCAATGAACTGGACTTTAAAAATAGCCGTTTATATAAATATTTTTTACTTCATCTTCTGTCATCATTTTTTTCAACATCAACTCTAAAAAAAGAGAGAAAGGCCTTCTGCACATTTTATTTTGTGCAATTAACAATTATAAACTCCTTTTTATTATCAATAAAAGCGGTAGCCATCCATATTTAATACCCAGGCTATGTGGTTGAGTTGAGTGAGGACAATCCCTTTAAAAATCATTTAGGAACTTATATTTTTAAAAAATGAGTTCATGCACCAAAGTAGGTTCGAACTAGGCTCAATGAACTGGATTTGAGGAATAGCCTTCATCGTCTTCAACCCGAAACGAGAAAAGGGCTGGCCGGCAGTTAAAAACGCGAAACGGTTTTTCGCTTCTCGCTTGACATGACACGAGGAAAAATACATGAGGAAAATCATTAAAAATAATATTCAGCTGCAGTTGTCTTCTTGCTATTCTAAAGTTTTCCTCGTGTCCCAAAAAATGCCAATTTCATTCGCTGCTCATACCTATGTATTACATACTAATATTTTATATTTTATTGTTTTTTTTAGAAAAAAGATGAAGACGACAATAGCAAAATAATAATATGTCATTTGCATTTCTCCGAGTGTAAATAAGTCCATAAACCCCGGAAGCTTATTTTTTTCCTTCTCGCATTGCTCAAATGAGAGTCCGAAAACCGATTAGGGATAAACGATTATGAAAATTTTATGGGGGGATGTTTTCAGCTCTTTTACGAGCTCGTTCTCAGTTCTCTTGAGCATATTTTTTATCTCGTCCAATTTTAAACAGGAGTTAATGACGTGTTTCACATTCACAATATTATTTGCACATTGCAAAAAAAATAATGGTATGGTGGGATCGGGATGGTGAGATGAAGGATCATCCCACCTTCAAGATGGATCTGAAGATGTAGAAATGCAACTGTAAAATGGCTTTTTTCCATGGACTCCCCACTCCGATTTATGATTTAACGAGGGCATTGCTCATTTCTTTGAAGATGAGACGATGAGCTCCTGTGTGAGAAAATCAGTAAATTGCCCACCGTCATCATCGTCGTCGTCCGCCCCCACAAAACCACAAAAATATTAAATATTATTTGCTCATTTCATTAAATATGAACATGACCGAAAAAACAGAAGGAAAAAATATTATATTTAGATGCCTTTTCCTCTTGCCGTTTTATGACCGTTTTTGACGACAAAAAAACAATCATCACATTTAAAAAAATATATATTTATATCTGGGACTGTTGCGCCCATTCCTTCTTCCGCTCAAGTGCACATTTATGCATTCACGCAAAAAAATGGATATGCGCTCTCGTACTCATTTATATACTTACGTAGCAGGCAATTTTAGGCATATTTAGAGTTTTGAAAAAAAAACTCGTAAAACCTCCGATGAAAAAAAATCGCTCATATTCAATATTTTTAGTAGGTTTCGACATGTCGAGTTTTTCCTTAAAATTTTCTCCTCTATTTAAAGATATTCGAAATGAGCAATTTTTTATGTACATATGTGCATGTAAATACGATTTTAGGGAGATGTGCGTTTGTGTTTGTGTTTCTGAAGGATTTTCCTTCTGAGCTTGGATGTTGGACATGGGGACAGTCAAAACTGCCCATTCTCACAGCTCGACTCAACTTTTTCTTCGTCTTCAAGAAAAAGCTAAAGGAAAAAAAGGAAAGACATGGAAGTATATGGCTTGAAAACCGTATTCCTCATCTCTCTCCAATATTTAATCAAAGAGTATGGCCCGTGATCACACCGAGCCGAACAGAGAAGAGGTAAAGAAAATCCATCCAGAAAATAGAGGCTGTCGGCGTCGGCATCGGCTCCCCTCACAAAGAGCTCTATGTGTGTGTCAGCGTCAACCTAAAAAAACTTTTTTTTAAGAATACCGAATAAGAAGGAAAAAACCTTTTCTTTCTTCGTCCAATCTTCCCTTCTTCTGGGAACTGCTTGAACAGGTTTACCTTAAAAAACTCTATGTACAGACATGCACACACAGAGATTTTTTTCTTCTTTCTTTGGACATTGGGTACATATTTACAAGTTGGAAGTTGATCTTGATGATGATGACGATGATGATGACGGGGATGAATAGTTTTTTTTTCTTATGAGCAATAAGTCCTTTCCTTCTCGGTATCATCCAGCCACGGTCTCGGAATGGCTCGTGGGTCTTCTGGTCTTCTGTCTTTCTTTCCATTTTCCCAATGTTGGAAGGGAATGTAATATGTCATGTATGGACGAGGGATGGAGAAAAATGAGAAGAATGTAGATAAAGATGTGAAAAAATAAGTATTGTTGGATATGTATGTGTTTACATTGTGACAGGATGCTGTAGCGTTAGTTTTTTTATATTCCGCTGTTGCTATTTCCTTTTTTTTTGAATGAGACATTCTTTCGTTGAGAGAGAGAGAGATTTTTTCTCGCCGGTGGAAATGGATTGGATATTGACATTTGGATTTGCATTAGTCATGGAATAGTTGCAAGTTTGGAAGTTTGGAAGTTTGGAAGTAGTTGGCGATGTGGAGATGTTACGAGATACTTCTAACAGGCTATTCAATTGAGACATTTTCGAGTCGGCTTTGATTTTTAACTCATTCCAGTTCAGAAAGATAAAGACACAAAAAAAGTCTAGTTGTTTTTGTGTCAAAATTCGTTTCCATTCTCTAAGGAAAGGCAAGGGAAATCAATGTTAGTTTTTTTGGAGGTGGGAAAAGGTGACATTTGACACGAAACTTGGATTCCATTCTGTGTTTGTGTGTGTGTGAGTGAATCATGCCTATGTGAGCATTTTTCTTTTGCAATTTAATGTGAATGTGAGGGTTGTTCTCTCTGAGGCTTCCATTTAAAAAAAATCAATCGCGATGGCGGGCACGGTTCTGGAGAACTTGAGCGGCCGGAAGCTGTTCATCCTCACGACCGTCTTGGTCGTATGTCAAGTGATCTGCTTCCTCATCGGAGGACTTGTTGGTAAATGACCCATGATAATAATGACTTATACCAAAATTAGGGAATCACAGGTTAAAAAAACAATAGCGGAGGGCAACCGAGAGGAAAGCACATTAAAAATACAGACAAAAGTGAAAAAAGACAGAGATGAGGTTGTGCTGAGAAAAGGGCAAAATCATGAACTCATGTGTCATGTGCGAAATTCAATTGTCAGTTGTTAGTTTGTCAATGTCGCTGCATGTGTATAATGGCTTTTGTCTATTGGCAGTTAACCAGAACAAAAATACGTAGAAAATACATAAGTTTACACCACAATTTAAGATTGAAGATGATCAGAGCACAAAAGTTGTTGTTTTGAGGAGGCCAAAAGGGCAAATTTTTTGTATGCGTAGTCGCGTTCCAGGGATGACATACCTTAAGAGAATGAGAAAGGAACTCGTTCCAATTCCCTGCCCGACTCTAGATCAATTGCATGAATTTTGTGTGAAATGTTTGGATAGACGTTGTTCACTCCTTTCTTTCGAAAATACGATGATGGATGCGTAATTGCCTGCGTATATATATATCCCTCACCACCATTGTCACTCATTGAAAATGTGGTCATACTTTTGGAAAACACTGCACCATTTAGCTCCAGAGTAGGCTTTTCGCATCACCAGATCATTGAATGCCGACAAAGAAAATTCTTAGTGACATTTTCAGTGAGGATTATTCGAATATCGATAAGGACATAAGGCTGTATGCAATTCTACACCCATGGGAGGCTTTGTGATTTAGGTCCTCCGTATTGACGCATTATTAATTAGCTGAAAATGTAATTTATTACTTGGAAACACTTTTATCTCGACCTTCTAACCTCGGAAATAAAGCCTAATATGAATTTGAAATTATATTTGGAGATTTAAATAACTTGTATCATTGTACTCAAAAATGAAATTGTTGAAACTAGTGGATTGGTGAATTGTAAAAAATGAACTGATTTTTTGTTTTTTACTATACTTTAATTTAAAGACATGTTTTTACCGGAAACGTGAAATCTGAGGCAATTTATAAATGATTTTGCTTTTACACTTCCTTATCGGTATTCATTAACAAGTCAACTTATTTAGCGGTATTTCCTAATGACACTTTTTGATTGTGTTGGCATTGTTGTTAGATTTGATTTCAAATCAAAAAGCCTACTCCAGAGTCATTGTTTCAAATACGAAGCACCGTTATAAATCCGTACTATTTTGAAATACAAACACTAAATTTGAAGAAAATGAGTGAATGAGAATGACTACAAATGCGCAAAAACAAGAATACGCTAATATGTTTGCCTGTAAAATGGTCAAATGGGAAAAAGGAAAGTTGCTATTTAAGACATACATCTACATACATATTACCACTTTTACAGCCGAAAATCTTTCATATTCCCACTTTTACGAAATCATTATCATTCACATATGTACATATGTTATTCTTTGACGTCTTCCTATTTGTATTTGGAGCAAGCAATTTTACATGTACGACGTAACTCTCATCCTTGCAGCGCCAGCTCCATCGACGGCGACAACAATGTACGCGACAAAATGCCTCGACCCTGATGCGAAGCGTAACCACTGGCTGTACCCAAACGGTCCCGGCGGCTGCCGAGTCATCGAGCAGCTCAGCGGCGAGAACTTCTTCACCGCGGAGAACATCGTGTTCGCCTTCCAAATCCCCTTTCCCAAGGAAGGCGTCATCCTCGACTACACGCGCTGGCAGCAGAATATGATTGGAATCATCCAGTTTGAGATCGCCCACAGCAAAGAGGCACCCGTTGGTAAGTGAGAACCTTTTTAATAAAATATTTATAAAAAACAACTCAAAGGTATTTTAAAGACGAAAAAAAGGAAAATCAAATTGATCTGAAGATGTTCAGGCAAAAATAATTATCCACGTTTTCGTTTGTCAAAAAGTGGAGAACTTCCTCTGCCTCTTTAATATTCCTGATTGTAATTCGAAAGTAGATGAAAATGTCGACCTTTTTCGAATCTTTGAGAGTTGACTGGGTTTAAAGCGCGCCAACTTTTTAAAAAATTTGAAAGTTGCGTTTGAAAGAGCATGCGAAAAGAATGTGATTGCGTCATGTCAACGCCGAAAATACGACAATATTTAGACTAACTTTGAAGACAAAATTCAAATACTCTACTAATTTCGTAAATGTAAAACTTTCCCCCAAAACGGTGGCATGTTTCGCAGTTTTGTTAATCTATCGAAAATAGGGTTGAAATTTTGGGAATATTCAAAATAAAGTTGGTAAACACCAGGAAAAAACCTGGCAAATACCGTTTTTAAAAACAAAACCAAGCTAGCCGAAACTGCCCAAAAGTCCAACGCCATATATAGCGAATGTTAAAAGTAGAAAAAATCGGGATCCGGACTCGGTTTTCAGGCCTTGTTCATACACGGACATGGCTTCCAGGACAATATTTCCACGCCCATTTCTTCCATGGGG
>JAHZMY010003016.1:7139-21278 GCA_027743915.1 Seira sanloemensis | reverse complement strand
GTCCAATGAAAGGAAATTAAGTAGAATATCCAAAAGAAAGCTATGGTGGTGCATTGGATATGCTGCAGAGAGAACACAAATCATTCGTTCCTTATTTGATCGCAAAGATCGGCCTATGACACGAAGACGATATATTTTATAAGAAATGGGGGTAAAGTGCATGCGACACTTTCATAATATTATAGCTTTACCTCGCCTAGGAAAGGACGAAAGACTTTATCCATTTTCTTCATGCATCAATTACTCCATATACCTGTTTTTCATGACATAGTATCGCCTTTCCCAAGTTTATACAAACTTAAGGGAGTTTAAGAAAAGAAATAAAAGTCCATTGCAATTTTTTGCTTGGTGTAATTTTAACTTGTCCACCACAGTCCGATGTGAACATTGAACATGTCAACCGCACGAACCCAAAACTTTCTTTTCGAATTTGCCTCAGGTCCACAGTTCACACTGACTAGACCAATCAGTTATTTGGTTCCAATTAAAAGAAACAAAAATCTGGAGGGAAAAGTTGTCCTCGTAAGAAACTCAAAACCATCCACGTCAGATCGACAAAACTGTGAGTTGGCCAGTCAGCTGCCTTTCAGTGCTTTTCTAAATGTGAATACTTGCAGAGTCTTTGAAAAAGTGAGAGCTGAGATAGAAAAAAATATTGTTTATTGTTTGTAGGCTCGACAAGGCTGTTGGTTAAGCAAGTGGGGAATATGCATTCCACGTATGCACGAAGACAAACTGAGTTGAAGGCAATCAATTTTACACATATTTAGCACCCTATTTTTCTGCCAAAAACTTTTCCTCGAGTAAGTACAAGGCTCTGATGCGAGAGAAAGGAGAAAACAAAGTTTTTAAACTGTGGCGCAGCTGTGTGTATTAGCTTTTCCTTGAGAGAGGGGGAAAGACAACGCTGAAACCTTTGAAAAGATACACACAAAATTCAATTCACTCGTAGGAATTAAAGAAGCCGTGGAATGTGCCTAGCAGACAAAAGGTACAAGTCGTGAAAGGAATGGACGTTTCACCATCTTCTCCTCAGCTTGTAGCAGTACAAAGATGAAACGAAAAATGCAAAGGGCGAGAGAGCGACGGAATGGAATGCGGAGTGAAGGCAAGCGGGCTCTTAAAAGAGGCTCGGCACAAAACTTTCAAGTGAAGGAAATGTGTGATGCCTATTTTAGGGAGTAATTAGGAGGGAAAAGGCCAGCACTGCTCCCTTTCTCTTTGATTTTGTTTTGTTTGCTAGGTTCACGTTCAAGGAAATGAAGCAAGATTAAAAACGTGTTTGGTTATGCTACTAATGTGAACATTGCAACTCATGCCTTTTTCATGACGCTCATTTGCGAGCACGAAGGAAAAAGACTTTGCTTGAGCAAGGCAAACAAAAATAGTGGAAATCCTTCCAACAAATGCTTTTTTCAACCAGGAAGATTGAGGAGAAGAACTGACCCTAACATGCACTACTAGTAGAAACTTACATATGTATACATAAATGAGAATAAAGCGTTTTATCAAGGCCAACGGTCACAGCAGCAGAAGACGGTCATCATTCCATCAAAGCTGGACTTTAAACCAGGATTCCCTCGAACACTCCAGGAACAACAACAGGGATAACAGAGGATTCCAGCAGTTTATGTAAATTTGCTGAAGTGAATAGAATAGGTGGAAGGGAGTGTGCATGTCTATATGTAAGTGGAAGGCATTATTTCCTCAAGACCTTTTGTGAGACACATTAGATCCCATTTTCGAAAATAAAGACGACACGCGTGACGTGGCTGATGTGGTCGCTGTGGTTTCATGGGCACGGCTTGACTTGGCGCTAAAAGATGTTGTGAAGGATCACAAAATGAGATTAAAAGGAAACGGTCCGGTGGCTCAAATTCTTGCCGCTTTGTTCCAAAGAAAATGATGCATTTGCATAGAGATTAATAAACTAACTATGTTGTATTGGCCATTTTGCCTCCAACATAAAAGAAAATGAACGTTGCTCTCCATACGAACATATTTTTCTCTTTTCATGATGAAATCTAATCTGAATATAGTGACTGCTTGTGGTATTGGTTGGTGGGATGATGACTTGGAAGTGATCCTGACCTGTTTTGTCCTCTCATTCTGTACAAGACGAACATGAACACAGCCTTTTCCTCTTGTGCGAGCCAAATTTAGCGTGCACACTACCAAACAATTGAATAAACAAAAGTGTAAAACAAAGTGCAGCATTGAAAGCAGACGGAGGTCCACCAGATAAAAATGGTAAGCAGGAGAACCTGCCCATTTCCCGTACGTCCAAAAAATAAATATTTCCGCGTGCCACCCCCTCTGCCTAACGCTTCCTCTCTCTTCTTCATTACCAGCCACCCAAAAGAGAGAAATGGAAAGCAATTCTGCGTAACAAATAGGATTTTTGCTCACTTTGGAAGCATCCAATATTTCTTCCTCTAAAAAATGACATGCAGTTTTCATACGGAAAAGCTATAAGTTTGCATATATATAGAGAGAGTTTGGGGTGTACACTCTCAATTAAAAAGTCTCCTTATCACCTTCATTGATTATCATATTATCTTTATGGGGAAAGTAGGGAAAGCCAAGTGAAATGTTCCAAAGTGTACAATAGTGAAAGCGGTTTCCGAGTTCTGGGAAAGTCGAAGCACATTTCCAACAATATTTGTTGGCAAGAGCAAGAAAATAAAAGGGAATCATTAAAATAACTTCGAACTTACGAGTCTTTGTCGTCCTGGCCGCCGTGTCGTCCACTGGCATGTGCACGACCTCGCTCCTTGTGGACCACCTGCATTAACTTCACCCATGGATTGTTAGGTCCTCCAGGACCTGTATGTGTACAAAAGAAGAATTTGAGAAACTTTTGTATTTTATGTTTGTTTCGTAAGCCACAACTCTGTGTGAGTGTATGCTTACCAGCTCCCATTCCGCCGTGCCAGGCCATGATGAAGATGAAGTTTTTTTTCGCTTTCTCTAACTTTTAGCTTTTACTTTCTCGTATGGAGGAAACTAGCTCCTGTCTTGGCGATAACACTGAGATACGTCATCTGTTGAGGATATATCTGCACATGTATTGTTTCTCCTCCGATTATGTCCTTCTCTGTCACGAAACTCGTTTTCACAGAGTTTTGAATAAACTATTTTCCCCCTAGCAGCAGTGTGACATTCATAAAACGTCGCAGCTACTTTACCAAGATTTTCAACACTCTCAACTAATCTAAGTGTAAGTTGACACATGAGTAGATCAGGTGGAAAAAAAGTAATAATGTTTTCGAGTGGATGTTACCCTTCTGGAAATCAAGTGAGTTTTGAGTATATCTTTTCTTGCTTGATCCGATGCAAAGTTGTAATACTTACAGACAATGAGACTTTTATACGAATCTGTAAAAATGAGCTACTGTACCATTAAACATATGTATAAAGACAAGATTTGAAAAGTCGGACTTAATTATTACGTATTTGTATCTTGTATCCAATTACGACGTTGTTTGAATTTGAGGAAAACGAGGAAATTGATATGACTTGAAGGTATTGGAACACTGAGATTTGATACATTTAAAAGTACTTACGACGACGAGAAATACGTTACAGTTGTACGTGTACAAAACTTGCGGCTAAGATGCGTATGAAAAAATTGAGCTTGACATTAAAGTGCATTAACGAAATTATCTCTATCCTATTGAGTAATGATGAGTAGTGAGAAGAGAGGTAATCTTTAGACATTCTTCCTCCATTTCACGAACTTGCGCTGCTCGCATGCTGCCCACTTGTTCAAGAACGAGAAACTTTTACTTTTCTCTCTCTCTCTTGCGTCGAAGTTAAAGGGAAATCTTGTTGGATTTGGTGTGACTACGTGAGAGTAATGATTGAGTTCCTATCACTACACAATCTAGGAGACGTAGCATCACCAGCTCCACCAAAGTATCTAGAGAAATTAATGGTATTCTTAGGGGAAGCACGAGCATCATCACCAGTAATGATGAGCACTTTACATCATCCAGAGAAAGTGGCTGGGGCAGTGGGAGGAGAGGTGCCACTCGTCCAATCTTAACTAATTCTTCATCCGGCTCTGCCATAACCTCGGATTGTTCACCGGAAAACTTGTAGCTGGAATTGAAACAAAAAAAAGAAATGGTCTCCATTAGTACAGTCTGCCAGGAAATGAATAATTTACTTAACGCTTTTTGAATAAATGTTGGCCCATTGAATCGAGTTTTTTCTGTGCGATCTGCCTCTGCCTGTCTCAATCCCTGCCTTTTCTCTTGCTCTCTCTCAACCAGGGCTCTCTCTTACCAATTCCACTCTGTCTCAGTGTACGGCTTCACATGCGTCCGCTGCTCTATTGGCAGACGGAGAAAATAGGTAATAGCTTTGGGCTTTTCCCCAAAGGGAAAACGATCTCGAATATTGCCTGGAATTGAAGGACCACAAAACGTTGCCAACTCAAACGCTTCACCTTTACTTACTCTAATGCGGAGGGAAGTTGTGTGCCTTCCTTATTATCGTTATTATGATCACCAGCCGGCTTCCGAGGATGATCACGATCGCCGTCATTATCCACACACAACGTAAGCTTGCTCAATGTAACCGTGCACCAATTACTTTTGAGCTCAAAACCTTAAATTTGCATTTTTGACAAACATGTCAATCTCCTTTATTTACGTCGAAGATTGAAATCTCGAGTACACGTTTGAACAATGAATGATATTGAAGAAGATGGCTTACAAAGTTATTCAAAAAATGAGGCACATCTTGTACAGAGGAAATGCGTCATGAGGTAGGGTGGTAGAAGGGATGATATATATGCTTCATGGGAATGACAGACATAAGCCATTGAAGGTACACAGGGTTGGACCAAAATGAGCCCGAGAGTTCCTGCTTCAGAAGGATTCCAGTCCGAAAATGATGATGAGCTCATGTATTTATGTATGCATGCCCATTTATTTGTGTAGGCACGGGTGTATGTAGCTACTTTACGGTGTAAAGTAAGTAGGAATTTTAAGTAGTGGATAAGATGAAGCCCGCATCGTTTGCTAAAATTTGTTGTCTGAATTTGCAAGCGATGTATTTTTCTCGCCGCCTCTGTTTATGCAGGTTCGTATTTTGAGGAACAAATGGAAGCTGACTTATCTCCGTTTTTGGAAGAAGTTAACATTTCTACGTTTATAGCATAATAAGTATGTCATTACCATGACGTAAGCCTTGTGTGAGTTTCATGAAGAGAGAAAGTTATGCAGTTGGCAACTCTGTTTGTATATGCTTATATCCATCCTTGAAATTAAATGGACAATTTTGACAGAGCCAGGTTCGACCTGAATTTTGTGAATTTTATAAAGCCATTAACTTGCATAAGCTCAGTCGGTTCACTGCTGGAAGAGGTTTACTTTATTTCGAGGGTGGTGAATATTTAAGCTAAGTAATTCCATCCACTTGCTTTACTTTTAAGGTTTCCATTTTGCGTTTCGATGCAGCCTTCTTTGAGAAACACTGCACTCAACTCCTACTCACGTCCAGTCATATCATGTATTGTTTGTACGCTGTGATTTAGAAAAATTCTAGTATTTTTATGTTGAAAAATGTACTTATCTTAGGCTTAGCATCAATTTCCATGAACACAATCCTCAAAGTGATCTCTGCTAATTTCAAGATAACCTTCTCATGCGTTTAAGACCTCATTTTTTGTTTTTAAACCATAATGGTTTTTTAAAATGAAAAAAGGCTGTGGGTTTCTTAAACTTTGGAATTTCAGTGGAATAAACTAGGGTAAAAAATAATTTAAGTTAGGTATCCTTTTTTCCTATTGTCCCTTTTTAAAGCTAGGTGCGTTGCGCGTTAAAAACAGCAATCCGGGGTTGAAATTATGTCTCTTTGTTTGGCTTACGTTGCCCATCGGTATGGGAACATTGAGAATTTGAGGCTGTAAATTACTGTCTCTTTTCATATAGCAATACATATATAGATTCTGAGTTTGACAATACTGACTAAGACTTTTGTGATTTTGTCCATCTTTATATATTTTACAATAGGCCAACAAAACATTAGGCTATGATCATGATGCTTTCCTCGTCACCACAGTTCAGTAGATTTCTACGTCAAGATATTGAAAATCAGCGATGACAGCTATTCATATTTTACGAAGAGCTTCATACTGAATGTGAAACTCTGCCGCTGGTACATGCATGCATTTTGTGTAGAAAATTAATTGGTTTCCAGCACAAACCGTGTATGGACATTATTTGGCAACATTGTTCCCTCGTGAGCTCGGTTGAGGCAGGGAAGGTTCTTCGTAATTTGCATTGACTCCAAGTGACTGTGTCTTTCCCCTGGCTCACTTGTTTTATGCATGTACGCGTGTGATGATGTTATTTTATTGCTCGAGAGCATGTTTACATTTCACATGTACATGTTTCCCAAAAACGTTGTTGATTTATGGAAGTAACGAGAAGGAAAATCTGTTGTTCTTCATGGCTCAGTTTAATGCAGTGAGCTTTTTAAGTATTCATAGTGGACGGATGACGAGAGTCGTAGAATGCATAAAAGAGGCGCATAAAAACAGCCGCAGAGTGCCTCCACACATTTCAGTCGTGTCACTCAAAACACATATGCACGGGGAAGAAAGTGCAGAAGAGCGGAAGAGAGGAGTACGAAGAAAGTTTGTGTTTCGTTTAAAGAGTGGAAACGAGATTGGGATTGATGATGAAAAATATTGGTTGCGCCTTGGGTGAGGCGAAATTGTATTCTTCGTGAAAAGGGTTGAGCATCCGTGCAGGCACCGGCTCCTTTCCTCCCGTGCAGAATCGCTGTGCGCGTCATGCTCACATCTTTAAACATTTTTTTCGCGTATTTACACCGCGACAATGGCACTAAAAGTGGTACTTTTTTTCGACGAGAGTTATACTCTGTTGCTGACTTCCCATTCCGTTCATAAAGAAAGCTCTTTGAGAAAAAGGCCGAGGTATTTTTAGAAAGAAAGGAAGGAGGATACTCTTTAATTTATATAGAAGAGAGGGTACACACAGAGCATCTCTGTTGCTATAAGGAGAAAGAAGAGACTCAAATTCCCTGGTGAATTCACAACAGCCTCTAAAAGAGAAGGAATAGCAAGGAGATACGTAGAATGAGGGAGAAACATCCGTTTCTCTTGCATTGTATCTCTTTTATTCTTCTGTTGCTGAATGCCACCTCAGAAAAAAGCGATTCTCTCTTTTTGTACGAGTGTGTGCATGCATGTATGTATGTGTGTGTGTGTGCCTTTTTCTCCTCTCTTCTCTCTATCCGCATTTTTCCAGAAGGAGAAGTGAGACGAAGAGAGGGAAAATGGGAGTGAAGAAGGAAGAAGGAAGAAAAAAGTTGTGCGTGCATGTGACAGAGCATAGCCCACATACAATTTTTAAACACTATTGTCTCTTTCGCCAGATGAAAATAAATATACGGTGGGAGAGAGGGGAGAAAGGTAAATTTGGAGAGGAGACCAGGGGAAGATAAAAAATACATTCTGGATGTAGAAATGATTTCATCTCTGGAGAGATACTGATTATGCATGAACATGAATTACTGCTTTCTTTAAAAAGGTGAGTCAAAAATGTACATGGCAGAATTGGAGAGAGTGAAAGGAAAATAAAAAAGCCAGACTTTGCAGAAAGAGCTACCATGATGCTCCATTATGAATCAAAAAAGGAGATCGCAGTGTTTCCTTCAACGAGGAAATGACTTTTAAGACGTAAAGAAGGCAGAGAAAGGAGAAGGCCTGTGAGAAAATGACCTGATGATGTGGACTTTGAACAAGAAAAATCCAAAAAACGAAGACTCTCAGAAAAAAGGACTTGTGGAAGGTGCAACGAGAAGGTGAAAAGGGAGAAAGGAAGATGTGCCAGTGAATAGAATACATTTTTTTCTGCTCCATGATCCGCTCCAAATGCAAGCAGAGCCAACGAGATATAGAAGGATTCTGGGAACATCTTTTCATCTTTTTACACGGGTGGATTTTTTTTCTTTCTCACTCCCTCTATTTACATGATCTGATGATGCAGGCACGTACACACTGTTTTCATCCGTTTTTTTCTATTGCTACATTTGCCATCAAAAATTTAAAAGGCCTGTCCATACACATATTTCGTGAATTTGAAGAAAGACCCTGCTCCCTCCTATAGGTAGGGAGGGCTGAATGTATAAACGACAATATTATGCATGTAGAAGCATTACACCCCGGCATGCATGCTACGGGAACGTGAGACAGGTACTGTGTGCCGTGACAAGTCCTCTTCCTTTTGCAAGAGATGGCTTTGACAAAAAAGCCCCTCCAAAAATGTTTGAAATTCTTGAGGCAATTTTGTTCTTGAAAGTAGAAGAAGAGAAACGTGTAATTGAAAACGGACAGACGCATATCATTGAAAAAGATGCCAATGTCAGAGCCGTCATATGAAATTGTAGTGGATGAGGCCAAAAAAAACGCGCAACCAAGAAAGGAAAACTTTGCTTAAAGAAACAAAACTTGTAAGTTGTTTTACTACCGGACTAAAAGATTGTTTCTGAAGGACGCAGGAATTAGTCTTGGAAAGAGAGAGAGAGTAGTTGCCTTAGAAGCTTGCTAAAAATTCAGAGCTAACATGCATAGGTATGTCGTTGCCCGAGGGCCATCTAGAAAGTCTTGTAATTCCAACGGAAGAGAGGAAAAATACAGCAGTTTCTGCTGGAAGGAAGGGACGCAAAGTAGAACGTAAAAAATGTGTACACTCAAATTTTTTCGTCTTTACGGCCTTTTATTAGAGAAGAGGAAGCCTCTAACAATTCCGGTTGTCCCATTAAATACTCCCCATTTTTCGCTACCAGCTTCCCTTTTATATTTGCTCAAGGACGTTACGAGACTCGGCATTTTGTTAATTTTTAACGACATTGACAAAAAAGCTAAAGTATCTAATTCAAAGAGGAAGGCATTAAAGACTTTACTGGAGGAGACATGCTCCAGAATTCTTCACTGGAGACGAAAAGTTTAGTATGGGAATTAAGACCAAGTTTTCAATTTGTCCTAAAGAAAATTCCTGAGAGCGGTAAATTCTCGCCGTTATTGGCTTTTGGAGAAGTGGAGCTGGATTTAAAAATGTCATCATCAAACAATGAGAGGATTGTACTCGTCTTGACGAAACTTTCGCCAACCTCTGAAAATGAGACGTAATCGTAAGCCAAGGACCATATAGTTTAATCACGGATGACGCTGACAACTTTCTCCTTGTCTCCCATTCGAGTCACTTGTTAGTCTCTCATCAAATTATTTCAGTTTTCCATAGGGACGCTAGCCAACAAATCAAGACATTATGACACGTTTCTTCCGAGCATTGGATTCAGCGACATGTCGACATCTGCATACGTGCACTTGCATGAGAAAGTTGTTGCGGGAGGATGCATGTGAGCAAGTATGTGGTACACTGATCATGTCTCACCAAAGACACTGCGTTCTCAGTGCACATTTGGAGACGGAAGCTGTAACGTTGATGGAATAATGATTGTAGCAGTTTCCAAAGTAGAATCAGCATATCATTTTTGCAAAAATGATTCTATTAGAATGAGAAAGAGAGAAGTGCATAACGTTTTAAGTCTGTGGATATGCGTATATCATCATCGTGGGTAGAGACGAGAGCTGAAGAGTTTTGTCATGTTGTTGTTGCTCCATCTCCCTCTTAATGGGATCAAATTACGGTATATGTATTTATGTGGTTGGTGTTGTTGGTGGATTCTGAAATGTTTGTTGCTCCTCTCTCTCTCTCTCTCTCTCGCTCTTGCGAGCTCTTTACGTTTCCTGACTGAGTGACTGAGAGCGAGAATGTGTGTGAAGGTAAATGTACTCCGTGTGCTTCGAGACAGGAGGAAAAAAAACTCAAAGAGCGAGAAAAAGCTTAGAACTATTTTAAGATCTTGAAAGTTGATTTGACTCACTTTTTCTGTCCACTCTATTTAAAAAGGGCTTAGATAAAGTTTGGGTGCGGTGATGACGATGACGATTAGAAAACTATTGGCAAAATGTCTCATGTCCCTTTCTTCTCGTTACGTCATTCCTCACCACACACAAAAACAGTAAACTTCACAGAGTGGAGAGATGTGTGCATGTGGAGTACGCCGATGCTTCGCTTGCCAGAAGAATAAGGCCATGCATGCATTACTCTCCGCAACCATTTCACCAAGATGCAATTTCACAAGGGGAAAATATGCTGGGATATGCCACGCATCCACAGCAATGCCTTCAAATTGCATTTGAAACAAGTACCGAGTCACATGGTGTCAGCTCATTCCGATTTGCCATTCCAATATAAATACAAATGGCATTCCTTGCCTCTTCTCAGGGTCCAGAGCGTACCTGTAATTTTCAGCGATGCGCTCTCTTCAAGAGAATTACGGCAGTCGTAATGCCTCCGTTCATATTTTGATACGACCTCGACGGGGTAATGATGACTTGAGAAGGGTGACAAGTTGAGAAACTTTTATTGTCCCCCAATGAGCCATCACCAAAGCTTTGGGAAGCAGAAGACCTCCACACGACGCGAGAAGCTTACTATTTTCACACGAGCAGAGAAACATGTGTGTAGGTTATCTATTTTGTGGATTTTTTTGCATACATACAGTTTGTACTTGTGTGTGTATTAACTTTTCCAATTTTTATGCAAAAAAATGCAACTGTTTCCAGAGTTTTTCCCTGCAAACGCCTCACATTCTCCCATAATCTTGCAAACTTTTTCAACAGGAGCTAGCAAAAAAGTTTTTGTACGGGCTGAAGGCACGAAGAGAAATTATGAGAAAGTATATTGCACAATTGAAACAACGCTTTGAATTATATACGAAGTTTCTCTTTTTCATACTCCCAGGCAAAATGAAAGAAGCGTGAGCCGATAGATACTAAAATCCCGATTCTCACTAATTATTTTTGCTCTTGGCCCATGACGATCTCTTGTAGCTACCCGCTTTCTCCAGGCTTGGAATCCGTCCAATGAAATAGCAGTGATCAATTGATTCCGCAGAGTGTCAAATGGATAGGCTCACGAAACTTGATTATGATATTGGGACAAAGGAGATGGTTTGCTCATTCAGAGCCTGCATCAAGTTTCGCACTTTGCATATTGATTGGACACACTCTTGCTTGCCGAGAGACTTAAGAATTTAGACATGTACGATACAATAAGCTGAAAGTGATGTTGGAATGTACTGATGAAGTACGACAACGACACGCAGCCGTAAAATTTTGCGGTATTGAAATTTCTCCGCCGAACATTTACATAGTGTAATGCTCATCATCAAAGCCTTTGCCAATTCATTGAAGAGAAGAAGGCTTCTTTTTTGTCTGAGCAAAGACAGCTTCGCAGTACAAGAATTTCGTTGCTTTGCACATAAGTAAGCAAGAAGTATACTCAAGCTCATCATTATTATCATGACAGAGAGTAAGGAAAAAACAGGATGAAGAATGCCCGTCCCGATTTTTTGCAATCCATCAGCGAACCACGAAACAAGTCTAAACACAGCTCTCAGCAGAAACACAACGAGAAATAAAGAATAATTCTCTAATTTTTCAATACCAATAAATGGTTCGCATTAAAAGCGATACATTAGACATATGTATCTACCCTCGCGTAATGAGGATTTTGGATGGAAACAAAGCCTGGGATTCAGATTCGTTCTCAGGAAGTGCTCAATTGAAATGGGAGTCTTGCGAGGAGAACGATACCGCGAGTAATTTTGCTTTTTCCTACGCGTCGAACAATATGTATGCATGATGCAAATGTACACAAGTTGTACATACAAACATTTGTTCATTACTTGAAAGAAATTATAAGTTTGCAATATTTAGTAAACAAGTATTTTTGTCTGCTCTTATATTCAAGTACTTTTGTTGAAATAGCTCCTTGACGTAAAAAGGGTTGCGAATTGTAATTTCACTTTTGTATAGAATCGTTATTCTGCTCGCAAAAATGTGCTCCGCTCAATCCATCGCAATTGCAAACCATGCCGCCGCCGAAGTAATATTTGATTCAGATAAGACTACGACTTGGGTTGTTACAAATCGCTTTTTTCTCCTTTCATGCCTTTCGGCTAAATTCTAAGCAAGAAATTTACTAGGAAAAATATGTCCCGACGTCACTAAAGTAGTAGGTAAAAATGCTAATTAAAGGTATCATTGTTGAGATACGCTCTCGGCGTCAAACTTGACGCTTCAGTGCATGGAGAAGCCACTCGTCCAAATATATTCATTACACGGAGTTTATTATTCCTGATCCTGGAGGATGAATGAAAGTGAGTACAAGTGATCAAGACATTGCATGCTCCAAATACTGTTGGCAAATGGTACATGCCGGATGGGAAAATGCACTGGAGGTTTTTCCCTAACGAAATTTGAAACTAAAAAATGCGCACTTCACACAACCACAAGGAGAGAAAATACCATCACCTCCGCAAGATCAAAACTGGCTTACATAAGTAATGATAGTAAAAAAAAGCCCGTTGATGATGTAATAGCATAGCACATAATATACTCGAGAGTTATGGCATGGCCACAAAAGAGACAGCATTAAGAAGAGAGAAGAAGAGAGAGAGAGCAACACTGACAGCAATTTCTGCTTTTTTACTGAAGGGAAAAAATCATTCTATTTTATGTGCTTTGCTACTATACCTATAGAATAAAAAACACGAAAAAAAGAATCGCGCGATGCAATGAGTGTGTATTTTTGCACATAATACGAGTGGATTAGAATTGAATTTTATCATGCCTTTTCCTTCTCTCACGTTGTCAACCGTCCTCCTCCTCCTCAAAAAATACTCTTTTTCTTGGGTAGGGTTAACATGCAAGAAATCCCATTATTTTCTCGGAACCGCCACCAAAAAGGAAGCCAAGAATAAAATAGACTCTCTATAAAAATTCTCTCAACCTCTCAAAGCACCAAGATACGGAGAGTAAAGTAAGATGAAGCTTTGAAGATGCTTTATTTTTTCCCTCCTGCGTTAACATAATAATAGTCCGCACAAAAATTGACAGTGGCATCTCCCCTCGCCGAATCTGGATGAGTAAGTGAGCTTCCGCACAGCAGGGAAATGTAAGTAAACGGAGCAGAGATGGAAATGTAATAATGCGATTTCCTCGTCCAAACTATAAAAGCACTTCGGAGTGGGGTAATTGTATAGGAATGTGGTGCTACTGTGGTTGATTTCAAAGTCACAACAACAATTGCTACAACTCAGCCCACCACAACAATGGATCCATAAGTACATGCCTACTCCACATACATTATCTGAACGATGTGATGGCAAAGATATGTAATGATGTGCATGAAAAACTGTTTACGCTTTCTCCGTACCTACTGAAAGATTCAAATTCTCTCTCTCTCTCTCTTTCTCTCCAGCAACCAAATTTGTTTCTCTCTCGTAAATGCGCGCAATTATATGATTCGGTTCTTGAAACCAGAGGGTAAACATGTTTTCCACTTTATTTACATGATACAAAAAATAGGAGCTGGAGCAGCGGCCACGTTTTCAAGTTTATGTACGAGACTGGCGAGAGCCATTGTACAGGATTTTCTTGAGAGCGGAATGATGGAGAAAGGCAGAGATAAAATCGAGGAAGCCATTTCATGCTTTGGGGAAATGGAAATGTTTGTTGGCCATTGTCGGGGAAAAGCAAACAGCATGATTTCAGCACATCATCCTTGATGATTACTATTACATTGTGTGGAGTAGTGAGGGATATTAAAAAAACTCCATGAGTAAAAGTATACGAAGGAATAATGAGACGAAGTCTACAAAAAAGTGGAAAGGTGGTGTGTTGTGGAAAGCACACTCCAGATGCAGATAACAATGACTCCATTTCTCTCTTTCAGAGTGCAGTTGGTGTGAGCCTCTCTTTCTCTCTCGATTTGACAATACTCATTTGGTAGGGAAAAAAGCTGTCCTGTATTCACTCATTGTCAGAGCTAAATTATTTTGCTTATGTATGGTCCCTGCGTTGAGTGCACCTTTTTTTAATGTTTAAAGGCATACGGTGCCATGTTCCCGTCATCAATTATTCCATGATGACGACGATCCTTGTGATCCTGTTGTTGATAAAGGAGAAAAAGTGAGGGAGAATGAGAGTACTCATGACACTCTCAATTTCATGACAATCACACTGTC
>JAHZMY010003015.1:0-10938 GCA_027743915.1 Seira sanloemensis | reverse complement strand
AACGTAATCTTGAAAATCAAAAAGGAGGAAATTGTATTTCTGTAACATTACGAAATTACAATAATATTATTGCTGTAGTCAAAACATCCACAATTTAGCATTTTTATGGATTGTCGCCCATAAAATTACAAAAATGCTTATTTTTAGACTTGTACACAACACATTTACGCTTATTTATGCAGTGTAGTAATTTATTCAAATGTTCAAATTAACGAAATGGGCCCTACATTTACAGATTTATTGTGCTGGAACTCAAACTGATCCACATTGTAAAATACCATTAAAACATATTAACTTTAGTTGGTAAGGCAGCAGAGATAAGGTATGCTATAAATATTCTATGAGAACACGACACCTCTCCAAAACACCTTTTTCCTCAGAAACGGTTACGAGAAGATCTCCGTGAACAACAAAAAGCTCTTTACTTTTTTATTGGGCACGCTCTCGGCAAGGGTGCCTTTTGTGTGATTATTGCTGATTATTACATGCACATCATACAACTCATTACTTTATACTTACATTTCTGTTTTCTGCCCATGAGTATCACGATGATTAGTTTTCGGGTGGGTGATCCTTTTCAGTTTTTATACCTTTTCTTATTTGTTAACGTGGATAATAAATTTTGCGGAATTTTAGATTTCACTTGTGGCCATTCTCAAAGGGAGTTTTCTCGCCCAACGTTTTCTTTTTTCAGCAGGTTCCCTGTACTCTTTTTTTTGTCTGAGTAAGCGGTTTAACCACTTACAAAGACAAATCTGCCTGAGATCACTCTTTCCTCGTAGACTGAGCAAACCAGCCAAGGTTTTGCTCGTGAGTGAACCTTTTTCTACCTTCTCCATTTTTCTCATGTTTCCTTGTCAAATATTTGGTTATTACTTGAGTTATGAAAGTCATAACTTTCATTGTTGTGTTATATGACTGAGCATTAGGAGACCGTTGTGCTCCACTTGGATTAGCAAAAAAGAGCTTATTACATGCTTTCTTCAAACTTTACCATTATCCCCTAACATAACATTTTTTTAGATTAACAGTTTGTCATGTAGTACGTTAATATCCCTTTAATGAAAGGCCACCCGGAGAAATACATGGGAGTCTAAACTTATTATTCTGCTGCTTCCAAAAATATAAAAGTAATTGTTGTAATTGTAAAAAATGCGTAATAAAAAATAATTCTACAGGAGTTTTTCTATGACCGCTCCAAGAGTAAAAATAAAAAAATGTCATTAGCACTCAAATACTGATACTTCAGTGAATCTTCCCTTGCAGCCGGATTTTTACGCTAATGTTTACGTTCCTTTTTTCAGCGTAAAATTGTGTGTAGATCTAGGATTCTTGAAAAGCAGTAAAAACTATAATTACTACATGGTATAGTGAAGATCTACGGCTTTCATCTGAGGAAACATGCTAAAATTGGGTTACTAAACCCCAGCCAGGTTTTGCAGCAGCGTATTTTTAAAGATTTACGCAAAAATGCATTTTTGAGAATTACATATTTGAAGAGATTTTATCATCTCTCGGCATACCCTAATTCGCTGAAAAATCCTGCTGGATAATTATTTTGCAAACATATACACATATTTCTTATCAGTTGAAAATATTTGTGCCAATCGAAATTTTTGGTGGAATAAAGTTGAGCGCGGGTGCTGCATCTGTGTGCATACACTTACAAGTACAATTCCAGACGTAATGCATACATTGTCATACATTTGGCAAAATTTGTTCAGCAAAATATGGGCTAGATACTGGTGGCTACAAAATACAGATATCAGAGTTATGTGCACCAGAAAAAAGAGTGTCCGGGGATTTATTATTTTATTGGGATTGCTTGATCGTGTGAAACCTGTGTAGAGGTCAAAATAATATGCTTGAGTATAAATAACGGGTGCGTCATTACATTTCAAGTGTACAGATTTTTTTGGGAAATACAAACGTAAACACAAGTCTTTGACAGTATTGCATCTTGTCATATAGAAAATATATGCAATCCACATTTAAACACACACATTTACCTACGGCTGTTGGGGTGTCCATCATTTTTTTCTCGATTCTCCATCCAAGTGAAAATTCTCTCACCGTCATGGTACGTCGTCGTCGCCACCGCCTTACCTACCATGTTATTATGCCGATAGAAGGAGAAATTATTATTATCATTTTCCCCTCAGTTTAAAAGCACCATAAAAAGCTTGTCATATTTTTACATGTGGGATCTTGTGGTGGCAGAAAAAAATCTCCATGAGAAAATATCATGCATGGTACATTTGCAAGTGCAAAGACAAAAATCTCTTTGAAAAGAAGCTTAAATTGGAAGATGTAGCTCTTTTTTTTATCACCATCGTGTTGAACTTTATAAGTATTATCAGCATTTTACCTGTGTACAACCGCACCTTCTCCTCTGGATCTTGTACTCTGTGAGCTCGATGCACGCAAGGAGCGGGCGATTGAGTGAGTTTTACAATCTTCACTTTTTCATGATGATCAGCTTCTCGATTAGAAGTGCTTTTTATTGATGACGAATTTGAAAATGTGAGATGTATTGCTGCGCAAAATACGATTGAAGGGGGTGACTCCAACTCAAAAAAAAAATGACAGCTTTAACAAAGACAGACACGTGTATGTGTATCAGTCTTATCGTCTCAAGTAGATACTTCACACAAAGTTGAATGTCTTTCTGTGTCAAATGCTCTCATGCTCCTTGTACTTTTACAAATGATGCAATTTGTAATTACCACCCCACAGCACGAAGCACTTGAGCAGAAGGACCGCAATTTGTAAGGGAAAATTGTGGCGTTTCCGAGGGTGGTGTGAACTAGCCTCCTACGGTGAATTCCATGTAATTAGCGTGTGTGTGATTGAAATTGGCGCAGGGGACTACGGGTAACCGCCTTTGCTTCATTTAGATGTAGTATTACTCATGTTGAAGATTTTCTGCAGAACGTGGTCTACCATCAAAAGTCTGCTTTTCTGTATGAAAGATGAGCATATCTTATGAATATTCATGATCTCATCACCCTCACAAAATTCAAACTCATCATTGCATCGAAGCCATCAAGGAGTTGCTTTTTTCTCTGTCTCTCCATTTCAAATAATTACCCAAATCTTAATCATCACCCTGCGTTACCCCACCACTCGATTTGTTTTCTTTTGGAAAACGCCCTTGAATCACCGTGTGCCAGTGCTACATCATTTGACTATAGATGAAACGACCAACACTTTTGGTAATTGCCCATGTATACCTAATGCATAACTTTTTTAAAAGATTTGGATGAAGAAGATTGGCAATCTTAAATTCCATGATCCCTTCTCCCCAAGCTGAAACCAATGACAGAAATAAAGGCTGTATGCAATTTTTGCGGGCACATGTCAATCCCAAAGTAATTACAGTATCTCGTGACAATCATTTACTCATACCTTATCATCAAGCGAGCCTTAAAAGCACACAGGTGAATGGAGTATTTCAGGAAGAATAGGATGATTTAAGCCCTATTACAACATTTACAAGAGGCACGTCGTAATCAGACAAATCACAGTAGGGATTACATAGCATATAGTAAAAAGACTTGGAGGTGTCAGTGTAATTTACTTGATCAGAAAAGGAAATAAATGATTAATGCGATGGCGGTGAATTGGTCAGTCGCAAGAGATGAAAAAAAGATTTGGATGGAGAGAGAGAGATTTTTTTTTACTCGAAGCTCACTTCATTCGTATCTTTCTTGTAATGATTGAGTCTTTTTCCTCTTTGGAAGCGCATTCCATCAGGTACATAAACAGTTACGTTGAGGGAGGAAAAGGGGCTTACTGCCAACACGAAAAAAATTGGTTCTTCGAAGCAGTGACAAATTACTGCGTGGAGAGATTACTATTTAGATGTGAATTATCCATTTATTAAGACATACGCTTTCAAGGCTGCTTTGGACTGACTGCAGAAATTGGAATTTTTTCAAACATACATTTTTTCTCTCATCCCGATGACCAATGAGTATTCTCACCTCCCACACACACGATCTCATTTATACTTTGTACCTTTCACCTTTCAGAAAAATGCGTTTTACTCAATCTAATCAACACCGAAAATCATGATCTTAATCAGCATGAAAGTGTTGCATGCGCAGATCTCATCCAAATTCACGTGTGTGTGTGTATGTGTGCGGTGAGAAATGCAAAGTAAATGGAGGAATAGATTGTTAAATGGACCGATTGAAGTTTTGATGCTCAATGAAAATTCGCTCCTTTTCCAATATTTCACTGGCTGTGGTGCACTGGCGCTGACGCAAGACGCAGTAAAGTTTTTTTTAAACTTTGCTTTGTTCACGTTCCGAGGACGTGACAATTGCTGGACTGTGGACTGGCTTGAGAATAAAATGCAAAGTCAGAGAAATTTTCTCCACTCATATTCATGAGTTCATGATCTGTGGCAATATTTATTTTCTGTACTTATCAAATTCAATTTGAAAGGGTTTTGAGTTTTGAAGTGGGAGAGGAGTCAAGGAAAGTCATTTGATTACTTTTTTTACATTTAATTCACTGAATCGGGAGCAAATTGCAATTTACATGTTATCTACCTACCTCATTTTGACAATACACCTGCGAGCTGTTTCTAAACAAACTTTTAATTGCAACGTCATTTAAACATTGATATTACATGATTTTTTGGCTGTAATTAAATATTAAATTTAGAATTAATTGTACAATTAAAACAGATTATTAAAATCGTAAATGCAACGTTTCAGATTTCTCCTACAAAAGTGTATTATGGAGATGACTAGATTAGGCGGATCAAACTAAACTGAAATTTATAAATGATAAATAATTCAGTTGATTAGCCCCTTTGCGGTCTTTCTGCCTGTTTGCCTCCTCGCTGGAATAATGAATGTTAAATGAACTTTGCCTATTAATTTGCTCTTGACAAAACTCGGTCTTCCCCAGTTCCAAAATAAAGTCCCGAGGTCTTTTATAATATTCATTACCACAATTCTGTAGCTTTGATGCAAAGACGGGCGGCACTTCTTCCTTACTATTTCTCACCAGGGTGTAAACTTTACAAAAAAATAAATGATTACAAGCTCCAAATCACAATTAATCATTGCCTCACGCGAGGAGTAAGGTACACATAAACAATGAGAAAAATGGTCCTCTCGTAGTAAATCAAGGTATGATAGAAAGTGTTGCGCTATCCCATTTCTCCAAACATTTCGCCATAGAAAAGTTTTGGGACAACTGCTGAGAAGTAATTAAACTGATGAGGAATCGGGAATTTGTCCCGACAGGACACCTTCCCAACTCCAATTTGAAAATGCTCAATGTTTAGACCGGAGCAACCCCAAATATTGTATTTGATTCCCTCCAACCGCGCACAAATTGACCGACTTGGTAAAGTAAGTGGTTTAAACAGTAAATGAGACAATTACGAGGTGGAATTAGGAGACTGTAAGCGGAGAACCCTCTTTGCTGGAGTTTACGCAGAGAAATATATGGACTACGGGCGAAGGGAAAAAAGAAAGCGCGGTGGGATTTTTTTCTCTTCTAATTCAAATCATATTTAATTTTCCTTGTAAAGGTGTTCTTCGACGTGGCAAACTCCTTGTTTCACAGCAGCAGGTCTCTCAGGTTTAGACCGGAGCAACCCCAAATATTGTATTTGATTCCCTCCAACCGCGCACAAATTGACCGACTTGGTAAAGTAAGTGGTTTAAACAGTAAATGAGACAATTACGAGGTGGAATTAGGAAACTGTAAGCGGAGAACCCTCTTTGCTGGAGTTTCAGCAGAGAAATATACGGACTATGGGCGAAGGGAAAAAAAAGAAAGCGCGGTGGGATTTTTTTCTCTTCTAATTCAAATCATATTTAATTTTCCTTGTAAAGGTGTTCTTCGACGTGGCAAACTCCTTGTTTCACAGCAGCAGGTCTCTCAGGAAAAGGAGAAAACCCCAGTTTCATTTTCCGCCTGTAATCTCTTGTATAAAAGCTGATCAGGCTGAGAAAATCCTATTATTTACGAGAGGGAACACTTTTAGTGTGCTTACTTCAGTCCATGTCCATGTAGATGCTCATTATATGCGTGTGTACATCTAATAATCCCTTTGCTTAATTAGTCGTGTCGACTTTTTTTTTCTTGGGATGTTCTCTTATGATCCCCACTCTCGCGCTTCCCTATCTCTGCTCATGAGGATGATGTTGATGAATAATTAAGTAAACCACAAAAAAGAGGGGTGTACGAGAAGGCAAATCGAAGCAGAGTGTATGCTGGTGTCCCAAAACACCTCTCTCTGTCTGCGATGCCGCTGCAGCATCAACTCTGTACGCATATTTTCCTTTTTCACTTGAAGCTCATCATGAAATAGGGATTTTTTTCGAGATGTACAGCCCCTTACTCTACGTAAGCCCGCCTTTGATCTCTCCATCTGATAAATTCTGATTATTTATTAGCTCGCCTGTCGCACAAAAGGACTTGCGAGGTGTCGGTGTCTCCTTGTATAAACGCAGACTTTTTTGAAACTTTTCAGTCCAAAATACACTCGTACTAAACCCGATATTCAAAGAAATTCTTTTTAAAAAATTACAACTAAATTTGTGTAAAAATTATTTAAATTCTGAAATGTCTCAAATTTTTTGTCAAAAGTACAATGCCCTCATTTTTAAAAATAATTACTCGAGTCTTGCACTTTTCTCAATATATGTTCTTTTTACTTCCTCGTCATCATCTCCAAAAGATTGAGATTACGAGCACCGAGCTGAGCTGAACGTGTGAGGTTGTTTATTCACCTCTTTTTTTCCTTGAGCGGAATCATTATATTAACTGTAGTACACAATCATAAAAATCATGTGGTGGTGATTTAAAAATAAATAATCCCACTTTATTTGCTCTTTCTAGAGTATAACAAACATCATAAAAAGATCGTTTAAAAGCTCTTGTAAAAACGTGCCCACTAACTCATCTCTAAAATTTAGAAAAAAAGCCGAACGAGACGATATAATATTTTTTTGGTATCACATGGGCTCTTGAGAAAATATGAAGAGTCTCATCGGGCACATACCTATAGGTACTTATTTTTATAAGATCGAGGCGAAACTGTTGTGTTTGTGCGCGCAGTGCGCCTCGCAGTATTTAGGTAAAATGCAATAATGTTCATCTCCTCCTGCCATTTCTCGCTATACGCGTGATGATGGGATGTCGTGCCGCAGTCATAAAATGATTGCTCATTGTATTCCACATGGGGATGGCGTAACCAATATTGAAAAAAATCTTTTGAATCTATATCCACAATCCAACAGGCAGACGGGGAAAATGCAAAAACATGTTGAAGGAGTGCTCATTGTATTCCACATGGGGATGGCGTAACCAATATTGAAAAAAATCTTTTGAATCTATATCCACAATCCAACAGGCAGACGGGGAAAATGCAAAAACATGCTGAAGGAGGATATAGGGAGCGTGTTAGCCATGTACATATGTACAAGACACATACAACGCACAGGGTTTTATTATGACGTTGTGGTGGAGTCTCCCACTTTATTTACTCCGGGTTTCAAGAGAAAAAATCTTGATTGCCTCTAAGATGATGAAATGAACGCTACGGGTGCGAATCAATGAGTTTTTTCAAAGCTAAGAATATATACATGGGCTATGTGAGCTTCCTTATCAGCCCACAGAAATCATCACCTCCACCTGAGAAGAAGAGAGAGAGAAAAAGAGTCCGACCTCAAAAGTGACCTGTTGTAGGCCGTACAAGCCATAATATATTATTTAAGTAAATATTAATAATTTTTAGTACCAGTCCCATGTATTTTTTGTGAAAAGTTATGTAAGGAAGAGTCTCATGATGATGTGAAGTGTTTTCACAACTTGAAGAAAATCTGTAGGACAGCCACTTGTCATGTCATGAATATGATTATGATGATGCACGTAATAATATTTGCTAAGAAAAATGCGAAAGGCCGCCCCTCCACAGTTTGTATTGGCCTTTGGATTTTGAATGCTTTCGTGTTGCGTGCTTTAAAGATGAGGCTTTGCAAGAGCTAAAAATTCATGGGAGAGGAGGAAGACAAAAATTATGAAGATTTTTAGACTTTTGATGTGAATTTTTGTGGTCACGATAAAGCAGGAAAAAATGTAATATGGCTGTGGTATTCCATTAGTATTTTCATTAGATCATGGGAGGAGGAGAAATTGAGTTTTCTTTCATGAAGTTATCATTTAGAAGACAGACGCAAAAAATGTATTTGTGACTTTTCCTGATTCATCTACATACGTATGTACCAAGCACTAACACTTAAGCGTAGGGATTTTAAAGAATATTAAAATAATTTGCTGATTTTTTCTTATTTCAAGGGGCCAGTCTTTGGATTTTTAGGAATGATTAAATGAAATGTATACACTGCAGCATAATTAAATCTCTCTAATCGTCTTTTAGTATTATACATTGGGCATGGCAATGGAAAGCACCAAAACTCACACGCTAAATAGCCAGGCCGAACTGAATCTGCAAAAAATCCCTTTCTGTGACGGCATTTTGGTTGGCTGACGAGTTTCCTTTGGTTTTGCGATTGGGCAGATATTTTTTGTGGCTTCAAGCACTCAATCATTTCGATACGAGCAAGGATAGCGAAAAAATGAAGAAGAGTAAAAAAATGTCATAAAGGTTTTTTCAACGTAATGCACGTATACCTATACACCTTGTTCAAAATTCCGAAGCACAGATGCAACTCATGGTTGAGGGGAAGAGATCCGCTCAATATATTCAACTCATTCAAGCATGCCACTCTCGAGACATGCTGTCCGTTTTGTCTCTTCTTCATAAAGACGATGATCAAGTTGATGATGATGACTGTGACTCCTGTAGAATCTTTTAAGAAAATATAAAAAAACTATACGACAGCCTATAATGTCTATGGTGCTCGTCGCAACCACAGAACAAAATTTTTGCTGGTTTTTCTTGCCTCAAGGAACTCATGCGTCTAATGAGATAAAAACCGAAACTAAAGACGGGGATGACGGTACACCAGTGAGAATGCATATCAACTTATTCAAATCATCCCATCTTGCAAAAGTCAACATTTGCTTCCAAGCTCTACTCCGTAGTGCCAAAAAATGATTACCTACTTCGTTCCGTTCATTTATAAATTTTGGTCAGCATCAGTATATGTAATCATCTTCATCAGGAGGACTGAATCGTCAATCTTTTTGAGAATGCAAAATAGATGGATACATCTTTGAAAACGATGTCGATTTTCTCATTCCCTCACATTTTTTTCAACGGCGATTTTCGTATTTCGGATGGGATGATGCTTTGAAAATGTTGAAGGAGTGGCTAAATTCTCTCTCTGACTTTTTCCACTTTGCAAGACACTTCCCTTCACTTTGTTGCACACACACACATTTAAACGGACTTTTTTTTGTACCCAACGCCTGGCATTTACTTATCTTCTGCTGCTCTCGTTTTTTTATGTCAGAGAGACTATGAAAATGAAGTATGATGCTTTAGGCGTTTTTTCGAAATAAGTTTTATTCCATTTCAAGATGGGGGATGTTGTAAATAAAATATGGAGAGAGAGATTGTATGACACTTAAAAGTGATTAAGAAAAGTCTTGTCCCAACATAAGTATATTTCAGAGACGGAGTTTATTTTCACGCTTGAGATAAATGCACAAAATGCGTAGTGATATTTCACGCTGAGAAAGATGTCGACTTTCCTTCACTTTTGGCACTGCTTATGTGATTATGATTATGCTTCATATTTTTGGCGAGGAGGGACATTCAACAGAACACGTTTTGAGCAAAGAGACAAATTCCAAAAAAGGAAATGCTTCACTCCTACGTTTTAAGAAGAAGATAATTATGAATTGGATCGGATGAAGTATGTGTATTATGGAGGTGTAAGAATGATTTACCCAGAGAAATTCCTTTTGGCTCTTTTTACCTTTCTTGTAGAAAATGTTTTTGATTGAGGTGATGTGTGTGCGATTATGTGCGAGGAAATGAATGGATACGTTATGTGCTGCCACAAGGAAGAAATGATAAATGAGACGCTGTGTGAGGCATATTGGTGGAAGGATGTTGGCTCCTTCCCCACTGCGATCTGAACATGAGTCTGAAATTTTGATCTGTAGTCAAGCCTCATCATTCCTCATAATTTAGCTTGATCATCCTATAATCATCGGAGTAGCAAAACCGTACCTTTTTTCCGTTGAGCTTCTTCTCTTCAAAAAAAATAATGCATTTTCCTCAAGTCACTTGATCAACTGATCGGAGACGACAGATAGCTAATAATGATGAAGAGGATGAGAGAATCAAGATTTTATTTTTCAAAGTTTTGAAGAATGAGAAGCACGACTCTCACTATATATACTTTTTAGTTTGGTATAAATGCAAAAGTAACATAATTTGACTAATGACCAAAGAGAATCAACTTGACATTTTCTCGAAAAAAAACTTTGACAATTTGACATGATACAAGACAAAATATTGTAGGATTGATGGTATTATTGATGGTTGAGATTTTTGATGACAACATGCTTCAAATTATATATATTTTTTGTTCTTGCAGACGGCGGGTTGACAATGTGCTCATGCCTTCCGGGGGACAACAAGCTGGAGGAGGATATGCTGGAAGTGGAGGCAGTGCAAATGGGGGTTCACCATTTGCGGGCTTTCATACTCCGGACGCCAGCCCAAACGCCAGTCCAGACCCGGATGTGGGAAAAGAATATCGAATGAGAGGTGGACCAGGTACAGAAACTATTTAATATGCAATTTATTCTGGTATTCCATACATTGAGTAATGCATTTCACATGAACTAATTCATACTGTGCTTGAGCAAATATTGACTTTGTAATTTGAGCGTTGGGTCTATCATTACCAATTAGATTTTTTTTGCGAAACGTGATATTCTCAATGAGAGGGCCATCATTGGCGTAGGTAAAAGTATGTAATTTTGTTG
>JAHZMY010003014.1:0-11743 GCA_027743915.1 Seira sanloemensis | reverse complement strand
AGAGAGAGAGAGATATAGATAAATGCACAAAGTGTATCCATAACCTTTGGTACTGAAGTGAACACATCTCAAAAAGAAAATATTGAAAGGGTGTGAATGAACTCTACATGAAAATATTTTTTGATAGGAAAGATTTTTTGCTCTTTCTCTAGTTACTGGATTTTAATGAGAAAATAAATTATTTGGTGACAGTGTATTTAAATCTCTGTATGACACAATCCCTTGAAAAAAAATCTCGAAACGTCTCGACGGATTAAAGTTTAGTGACCTGTGTGCATTGCCTTAAGTTAGCTCAAGGATAACTTCATCATAATAATATTTGTACCTAAACACAACAACTCACACTCTATATTTTTTGTGGAACGCGTAGAGATTTACGCATAAACAACAAAGGGCATTGCCATAAGCTCTTTTTTTCTATGACTTGACCATGTAATTTTTCCTTATACTTATATATTGTCGAGTCTCTCTCTCTGAAAACCACATGGAAATTATGTGTACGCGTACTACATGATCCAAAAGAGCGACAAGAGAGTAACCTTGAAAATCACACACGAAACAAGGAATCCGCATGGGCTTTTGCCTTTCTCTGCAAGTTCCATTTACCACCACGTTACACAACCACGTGTGTAAATGAAACATGCACTTATGCCTTGAATGATCTGACCGATAGTAAATAATTTTTTTCGTACAATATACAACGCGTAGACACTAAAAGTGTTTAGTTGTCCAAAAGTGGAGATTACAAAAAATATCTAGTTTTAATCATGGATAACATGTGGGATAAAATTTGGGCCAGTCAGCAACAGCAGACAAAGCTGTTGGACAATTCGGATCCGCTTCTACTTTCACCGTCGCCGTCACCTTCTCCATCACCGGGATCGATTAAAGGTTCAAAAATCTCTTTATCTACACACAATTAAGAAAAAAGTCTTCGTCCGTCCGTATTTATAGAAAGAACATGTCGCAACTTTTGTAACACTGACCAACTTGAAAGAAAAGTTATTAGATTGACTCACCTCAGTCAATACACCTTAAATTATGCATTACCTTCGAAAGTAAAACCAAAATACCAAAATGCCTTCATCGATTTTTTTTGACTAGTGAGTACCTTGTGTACACACACACACATAAAGCGGTTCCTAATTGCCCTGGAAAATTATAGGGGTTCTCATATCCCATTTTTTCCGTGATGAATAAAATATCGCAAGGAAAAAAGTAGGTATCTGCGTAGTAAATAGTTTGCCGTAAGCCACTATGGCTTGTTTATGTGTGTATGTGTTTATAGAAAGAACATGTCGCAACTTTTGTAACACTGACCAACTTGAAAGAAAAGTTATTAGATTGACTCACCTCAGTCAATACACCTTAAATTATGCATTGCCTTCGAAAGTAAAACCAAAATATCAAAATGCCTTCATCGATTTTTTTTGACTAGTGAGTACCTTGTGTACACACACATATATAAAGCGGTTCCTAATTGCCCTGGAAAATTATAGGGGTTCTCTCATATCCCATTTTTTTCCGTGATGAATAAAATATCGCAAGGAAAAAAGTAGGTATCTGCGTAGTAAATAGTTTGCCGTAAGCCACTATGGCTTGTTTATGTGTGTATGTGTGCTTATAGATATACCTACGTCTCCTCATAAAAAAAGCTTTTTTTGCAGCACGCCATGACATCCCATAACCTACTTTTTTTCTCCGGTGTTATTATTTACTACGTCATGTCAACGACATGGGGGAATGAATGTGTACATGCGTGCTTTTGCAAAACACCATCCTGTCAAGAAGTGTTGTCATTCATACTTTTTCTTCTTCTCGTGGAGATTACGAGAGAACACATCCTACATCCTTCACATTAACTACAGCCCGTGTATTATAAGCTCGGGTCTTTTTTATCTTGAGCAGTATATATATGTAGCTCTTTGACTGACATAGATGCAAATGATGATGATTAGGTTATGTACTTCTGGTACTTTTCTTGAGTATGGCTGTTGATTACATAAGGAAGCTGTATTCACGTACCACATTAGTCGTTTAATCGGCATATCGTCGTGTTCACATCAACATCCGATATCCATTTTATATACATATATTTCTCCAAGTTAAATAACACAGATTACGGTTCATTTACCAACCTACATTTAAGAGTTTTATTGAGCTTTGCATGCAAAATGCACGACAACAGAGGTATTTTTTCCTTGTACTTAAGTAAGAACGTCGTCGTGTAATTTTTGAATTACATTTTCTGGCTAAATTGAGAGAATTTAATGTGTAAGTAGTAAAAAAAGGAAGACGATTTTTTAAAAAGTTTTAACTCGTCTTCTTTTCTGCTGACAAACCCGGCTTGACTTACTTTTGTGAGTATCATGAGATAATTTTTTGAGCCACTGATTAGTCCTTGCGAGGATCAAGAGAGCATGTGTAAAAAAGGGGTTGCATGGCTTGTTTTTTCGTATACTTACCTACCGCACTGCATTGCATGATTGTGAATAAGACGCCGTCATAATACCACTTCACTCTGCTCCCATCATGTTCCGTTATTTTTCTCTCTCTGAATGATGATGGTGAGCATGCCACATGTGTACCTATCTGAAAGACCTCAATTAAGGCCGTTGAATCGCATGGAATGAAGAAGCTGACTGAAGTATGTATATTATTATTATGCTGAAATTTGGAGCTTTTTTATTACCCACCAACATTTATGGATTAACATGTTTATACGAAAGCCATATAAAAAATGAGAAATTGGTAAAAAAATCAAATCTCTTTTCGAGCTTTGCTTAAATGATTGGGTTTGTGTGTTTTGTTCTTGATTGACTCGATCAAATCATTACTCGGATAGAGGCGAATGGTTTCATTACTCACTTTAATTGCATGGCTGTAAAAGCAATTGTTTGTTTAATTTTACCTATCTGAAAGACCTCAATTAAGGCCGTTGAATCGCATGGAATGAAGAAGCTGACTGAAGTATGTATATTATTATTATACTGAAATTTGGAGCTTTTTTATTATCCACCAACATTTATGGATTTACATGTTTATACGAAAGCCATATAAAAAAATGAGAAATTGGTAAAAAAAATCAAATCTCCTTTCGAGCTTTGCTCAAATGATTGGGTCTGTGTGTTTTGTTCTTGATTGACTCGATCAAATCATTACTCGGATAGAGGCGAATGGTTTCATTACTCACTTTAATTGCATGGCTGTAAAAGCAATTGTTTGTTTAATTGATTAATTATGAAAAGGCAGGGAGGTACATGGAATAACATTGTACTCACCTGGGGCTGCAATGCAAGAGTCACACTTTTGTCGTGTTTGGGTCGTAGGTGTTTAAGTGAGTAACAACACCACATACACACACAAAGTCCTTATGTCAATTAGTACAAGTCTTAATGGAAAAGTCAACGTCCTCACAAAAAATCAATTATCGCTGTAATAAATTACGATATGTATTTAATTGAATTGGCTCATTGAAGCGTGATACATATATGTGTGTGTTTGGATTAAAGCTATGATTTTTATTAGCTTTTGGTACAACGCATTTTTCACCTCCTGCCTTTGCCTATCTCTGAATGAAACAATGGAATCGAGTGTAAACTCTGCTTTTTCTTATGTTAGTATATGTGAGCATGAAAAATGCGTACTTTTTTTCTAAAAAAAAGTATATATTTGTATGAGTTACACTAGCTTTGTGTAACAATGCCTATCGAATCAAAATCAAGTTGGATATGATACAGAGCAAAAAAACGTCAGTCGCAGTCAGAGTGGTACATATCCTGGTATCCCCATCCACTAGGAGATCAATGACCAAGCAAGCGCAATAATTCTATTTCAGGCTTGAACAAAAGAGACTTCCAAGTTCTAATTCAATCTCAAAAAAGTTGTTCTTCGAGCAGAAATATCTGAACTGAAGACTGATGTGTTTTCATTCATATTCTTCTGACTTGGATTTTCAATAAGGCATGAACATTTTATATTCTTTATTATGTAATTTGAGTTCTCTCACTGTTGTGGATTTTTGAGCCAAAAAAAGTCTGCTGATTGAGAGTACTACTACAACAACTGCAACTTTAGGAAGATTAGTCATCAACAACTTTGTTGGATTTTGCCGAGCTACTTAAAATGCAGAGCACAAAGCCTCCTTCTTTCATTGCTCAAGTCTCAAGTTGAACTCGGACTTTGGCGAGAACTCAAACAAAATGTTTTAATTGTATACCTATTCACCATTTGATTCTGTGTAGCCTAACAATGGCACTCGCTTTGAAACCCTCAAAAAATAGAAAAGTGCAGCGCGAGGAGCAGCGCGATGCATTTTAAATTCATATTATGCTATTTTTAATCTATCAGAGACAGGAGTGAATGCACTGGTATAGAAAATTCTTTCATTGAGAATGCAGTTCAAGCCAAACTCTTGAGCTTTTTTTCTAGGTGAATGCAAAAAAAATTGGTCTAAACTGTTTAGAGTTCATGGTGTAAAATTTGTAATAGCTGTAGAGAATTTTTGCAATGTACCTATTCATTTTTTATTGTGGGAGGTTAAGCAAGAGGCTGAGCCCTTACCCCTTATTAAAGTAAAAGGCTGTTATAATTTTTCAAATGATAATATTCCCAGAGATAGGAGCTTTAAACGAAGGGCTGCTGAACTGAAGGGAGAGATGAAGAGATAAGAAAAAAAAATAAGTTAGGCTGCAGTGTTTACCGAACGAGATTGGTAAAGTTGAAAAGTTCATCGTAGCGCAAAAGAATAGAATAATGTATTTTTATCTCGATGTGATGAATGGTATCAGTATCAAGGGTGCATATCAAGAAAGGGTAAATGGGCTAGATGGAACGATGTAAATATAATGGCGTGATATAATTTCAAGACAAAAGTATCTTTTTTTTGCTGATTTTGCATTCTTTTAAAAAGTGCATTAGCAATAGAAATGCTTTTAAGACCGATTGTGATCGTGTGATTGTGGATCTTTGAAATATTTTTTAGAAACTGTAAAGTCGGAAGAGAAAATAAATTAAATTCATTTTTGTGCACATACTCAAAGTGCACCAAAGTCATTATTTGCACACTAAAATTGAGGAGAAATCTGTAAAGCATTTAATACAAGGTACAATTGTCTTTACCTGCGTTGACATTTCCCATGCCAGGCATTTAAATAATTCCTTTCTCCCCGTCGTACCCAAAATGCGCGTTCCAAGGCCACAATTGTATCAAAACAAAGTTTAAATCACTCACAGCTTTGTTATTGCATTGTCCTCTTATTCAATTGCATTTCGCATTGTGTCGCATTTTTAATTGTCGTCTCCCATCTTTATTACTGCCGCATTCACACACAATATCTTGTGCTGACAAAAATATGCATGCATGTGGCTCTTCAGACTTTAAATTGGCCATCGTAAAAAACAGCCCCACTCTTTCAAAAGTGCACAGATGCAGTTTTGTGTAGCGATCCTTGGCGAAAAAAAATTGCACATGCATACATATACATATATCTCCCTGCTCTGCTCTACTACTACAGTAGTTTCGCTCATGTTAAAATCCCGATGCATTTTAGTCACCCCAAACCAAGTATAGAACGAGAGCAGCACAATAATATTGCATATCGTCATGCATGAAACTTTAACTTGACCAAAGTCTGCAGAAAAAAGATATGAAAACGTTCTTACTTCTTATGACGAAGCATGAGTCCATGAGTGTGTGTGTGATATGACGAATGATGAATAATATGATTATGTATGCTTTTGTGTATATATTTGCTCTTTGACGAAAAAAAAATCTGTTTCACGCTAAAAGCATAAGCCAGAGAGTCAACGCATTCCTCACGAAGCTCAAATATCTTGATGTGTGTGTATTGTGTATGGCGATGGGATATAGGCGAAAAAGAGAAAGAAAAAAGGCTGTGATGGTGGGGGCAATAACCTCCTTCAAATGCAATGTGCTATTCCCCTACATACACCAGAGTGAGTGCATGAACACACTCACATAATAATAATGTCTATCTACATAACATGTTATTTTTTCCCTCTTGTACTTTTCGCTGCAAATATACTGTACATTATGTTTGACAGCGGTAAAGCACTCCTGCATAAAATCCCATGCAATAAAAATGTGGCACAGTCATCATCAGCGCTGAAGAAAAAAAGTTTTAATGCTGAAAAAGAATTGGTGTATTTAGAGACAAACTGTATAAGTGTAAGTATAAGTGTACATGGCGTCTCCTCCTCCTCCTCCGAGGATATCATGAACATCAAGCAACAGTTTTTTCTTCAGGGAGTAATCGGCAGCTTTAATAAAAGCTCTGGGGCTGTGTATAATCACATGCACTCTGAAGAGAAAGAATGAGAAAAACGTTGTCTGTTGGACATAGGTACGCACATCATCATCATAGGAACATTAAGGCTCGAGAGAGGAATCGTTTGATAATGCTGAAAGAGAGAGAGAGAATGGCTTTTCTCTCCTGCCTTAATGGCTTATATAAGGAGGCTTAGACGATGATGAGATGACGATGATTTTCATAAAGCTATCTCATAAGATGCTACATAGTACAAAGCTTCAGCATTAAGGGGAAACAGTTAAGGCTTCTCATTAAAGAAGACAAGTCGGAGAGCCTTAATCCCATGAAGGGTCTTATACTTTTAGTAGAGGGTTCAGAAGAGAAGAAGAAGACGAAGATTGCATGCTCAACAATGAGAGAAGAGCACACAATAGAAGTTTTTTTGGGTTTGCATTGCATGTGTTAATCCCATACCGTGTCTATTGTTGAGAAAAAAAGTACAGTTATTTGAAAAATCAAGACGGAATACCTTCAACTCTTGCGTTGGGGGGTATGCTATCAAGTGTCTGGGATATCGTCTTGTGTTTTGAAGGGAATGTGACTCGAGACGGGTACAAAAATATATATATATACATAATATCCAGTTCCGACAACGCTGGGGCTGAAATTATCTCTGTCATTTAAATATAACAATTCTTGCTCGTTTTCATAAGTATGAGGTAGCAGTAGCCAACTGATCACAACCAGTAATCAGAGTCATAATGTGCGCAAGCCATGGCCATGGACAAAAACACATGCATACCTACACGACTTCTTCTTTAGATTCTTCAAAAATGATTGTTGCTATAGATGTTTTTAATGTAGATATTTTAAATTAAGAGTAAAAAAACTCTGCATGAAATTATTATGCTGCTGGGCAGATTCACTAATGAAAATGAGTTCTCAACGTTTTCCTGATTCCTGAAGCTCACCGCTTCCCATTAGCTTAAGCTTTTTACTTTTCCAATCCCCGCCTTTTAACCGTTTCAAACCACAGACGACCCGAAAATACCCGGGTGTAACCTCTCCGTGAACCGCCTACCTTTCTAAATCTTAATTCCAATAATTTTCCTCCCCTAATTCCATTCAAAGAACACCGCTCCTCACAACTCACAGCCATGCAAGTTTTTTTTTCTCTTTACAAGCATGTTTTATTAAAAAATGACAAAAATAATACGCCTTCCACATTTAAGTAGCATGTTATTCGGTAATTGTAATCACAGCCCTTTCCGTCCTCCTTCTCTCTTTTGGCGGCTGCCTGGCATGCGGATAATCAATGGTGTAATGATAGCGTTCCTTAATTTCCCATTTTATTCAGCATCTTGTTTTTTTGCGTCAAATCCGCCATGTAAATGGATGTATGTAAATACTTAAAGAGAAAAAATGTTTGATGCCATTAGGGCACACTATTTCACTATTATTTAGCCCTTTCAAGTCTAGTCAAGAAAATATATTGTGAAATGTCATCTGTACCCATTTTTTATGTAGGTATACATATTTCGCTACTTGTATTTACTAGGAACATTCTTCTTCCCTTTAGATGAGTATGTATTTTTGTATGTGTCCATTAGCGAGTTACGAAATTGGAGATTTTTTTTGCTCGCTCGGTTAGGATATTCCCTTCCTTCGCTGGAAATCACTTATTTCACTCTGATGCTGATGATATGACATTATTTAGGCCAAATAGTCTGGGTGGCTTCTCATGTGTGTGCATGGTTTTCTGTGGAAAAAAGTGACGATGATAATGTTGATACTCTGTGTTTTGTTCGGTTTGACACAGTTTCATTTTTTCCACAGAAAAAAAATCCCCAGAGTTGACTCCCTTTTACACTTCATTTGATGATTGTGGTGGCTTGGAGTATGAAAAAAATTGGGTAAAGGGTTATGAACCTTTGGCTTCACTTCCAGAATAAAACATAGTAATAATATATAGTGCATTTATTTTTGGGAGAGCGAATTTACGTTATTTATTGGTTATTGCCATTTTTTGGCGGAGGATATGATGAGGACGATGATGATGACTGATATTGTATAAAAAGGGGTTTTCTCTTTCCTAGATTTAGCATTTTGATAGCATTTTCTTCGTCTTCTTCTGGCTTCTATGACTAGCCTGAGATTGGATTTTTTTGTTGTAGTATTATGGTAGAATAAATCATGTAATATGGATACATTTTTATGATTTCGTTACGTATGTGTGTAATTCGGAAGTTTTACGTGGTTTTGTTTTTTGTTGCGAGTTTAATGGCACAGTTTCATTCATTCACGTTACCAGAAAAAACATGAACGGTGGGGTTTTTGTGAACGTGTAGAAAAGTATTTGGGTTTAGTCATTTTCCTGCGGTTTAAGTGAAACGCATGCCATGAAACATGACCATTGATGACTGACGACGATGAATGTGCTTTTAAAATGTGATATTTTGAGCAGTGGAATGACACATTAGTACCGAGGAGAGACCCCATTTGGGGTGAAATATATTGCCAGAAATTAGAGAGAGAATGATTAGAGCAGTAGAAAATTTTCAGAGGCGGAGGAAAAATGCTCTGGCTTTTGGTTTTGGTGGTTTGAGTTTTTTGGGGAAAAAAATTGGCGTTGGCGAGAGGGAGTGGTGACAATTTGATAACGACTTAATATGTTTACGGTTAATTCTTGCGGAGAGAAAGAAATCAGGTTGAAAATGACGACGGGATATTTCTAGTAGTGGTTTGGATTGACAGATTTTTAGTTTTGACTAAAACCTACACAATATTTCAGATATCTGATCTATTTACTATTTAGTTTTTTTCAATCCTGTGATTGAGCAAGTATTATTTAGCATGAGCTCTGGACTAGAAAAATAAATGCTGAAATTTCTTTGCTAATTTCAATTTCAATAGTATTACAAAATTTAATTTGGCCTACTTTGAATATTTTTGTTGGGCCATACCTATACCTACAAATGATTTTTTTGAAAATCCCCACTTTTGAAATAAGCCAACTTAACATATGTACATGCATAATATTGACATGTAAGAATTACGCAAGCTCCTGGAAAGAACGTGGCGGTACAACTGCAAATACAAAATGCTAAAAAGTACTACGCATTATAACCATCAACTTTTTATTTAATCTTTATTGTTTTTCGAAATAATGCCATTAACAGCTCAATTGACATTGCCAACTTGTCACCATTTACGCCGCTTATTAAGCTTAATTGCTGCAGCGCCGTCCCACCAACCTGAAAACTCTCTGCGTGCAATTATCGGCAATTTGGTCACACTTTACAAAGCTAATAGTGTAATTTATTTTTTTCGCATTTAAATTTAACAATATTTGTGCAGAATGGTGTGGTCAGTGTATAAAAAAATTTCATTGTCAATATCACCACGCATGCGTGCGTGCTACCCTTTTTAAGTATTGAGCAATGGCAATTTAAGTGGTCATCACATGCACGTACAAAAAGTACGCACTCTGCATTCAATTCCCACCATGTCTCTGAGTACATTACAAACATATATTATTTCGTACTTTATTTAGACTCTTCTGCGAATAGGCAATCATCCAACCTCAAAAAAAGATCTTCATTATGACTTCTATTAGCCATATTATTACGTCTCGCTTGGTCATTGTGCAGTCAGCGAACCAAAAAATTCCCCATCTTGTATCACTCTCCACGGTTAGGATGAAAATGTCGCAATCGTCTGTGCAACAGTAATGTCTTCAGCCAGTCCTCCTCCTCCTCACCACCACCACTTCTTTACATATTCCAATCAATGTGGATCAAAACTCTGAGAATAATAAAAAAACAGAAGCCGAGTATGCAAGTATAAGCTCGATCTGCATACATGTCATTATCAACCACACCATTAATTTTTCTTCTCTCTCAAAAATCCTAACCCATTTCTCAATCAAAACAAAATAATTTTTTGGTACCATAATAATAGAGATGTTGCAATCCTTATGACCTTAAGGGTCATCATTATCATTCATCATCGAGACGAGCTATTATTCATGCCAAGTGTAGATACTATAATATACTAATGCACACACACACACACGTTAAAGCCTTACATGTTTAACTTGTTAGATTGCTTTTTATTATGTTTAACCAACAACAATCATCATATCATTAGATCTAGCAGCTTCGGTTACTCTTCAAGTTCAAAATGTAGTTTAGCCCTTTTTTTGCATCAGGCATCAGGTAAAGTTCGTTTGTTGACTTTGGATAACCCTTTACCTTGCCGGGGTACTCAACTGGTTAATTACGTGAAGCATGCCAATAATAATACTCGAGATGCGTACATGTACAAGATGTAGATATCCATCTCGCTTGCCACCATAATAATAATGATATTCCTTCATCTTGAGTTGAGAGCAACGGCTTACATATTTATTCAAATATTTTGTTTTAGATTATTTGTTTCAAATGTAGGTATGCACACGGCTTTAATTGTAATCCGCAAAAATCCATCTCTCTCTAAGAGAGTGCATCAGTTTTGTGACATTCCTCAAGCCGAAGTCATTAATTTGTCCATAAAGCAGATTGAAACGACCATGGTACGTGGCGAGAGTAAATCCTTTCTCCAAAATAATAAAAAACACACACACACAACTTTCAAGCAGCAGATTCTCTCTGTCTTTCCATTTGCATTACCTCCAACTTTTGTCATCAGCTAAATCGTCGTCATCGTCATCATCATCAACAAACTTTCGGCACGGCATCATCATCATCATCATCAAAGTAGTATGTATGTCCACAACGGAGCAAGAGCAGCATGTAAAAGAGCAAGCCTTTTAATGTGGTATGGCAGACGTATTGCGAAAAAAATAGATTCTTCTGCTGCACACACACACACTCACAGCTCTGCGATAGAGGAGTACACTAGTTGGCATGAGAAAAAAGTAGGTCATTTAACCATGCAAACAGTGAGAGGAGGCGAATGAACGAAACAAAACTGAGCGACTCACTGACTAACTGACTAAAATAAAGTGAGTAGGAGATTGCAGAGCAGCACAAGAGTGGAATAACAACAAACAGCAGAAAAAAAGAACAGGGTTTCGACTCGACTTGACGTTCTTTTTTTTACAGAAAAAAACTTTTTTTTCTCTATGAAGTTTTTTTTATATGTGATACTACGTGAGCAAAAGAGCTATGCAATAGCTAAAGTCAGCCAAAAAAAAGCTTGTTTTCATACTCGTTTTTTTCGCGTGTCTGAATATATATTAGCACAAGCAGAAAGAGTGGCAGGACCAGTATGTCGAGAGAGCAAATGGAAGATAGAGAGAATAATATTTTTTTCTAGCTAAACGGATATGGTATTATGATACTTTTCGTAGGTAGAGAGAACTTTGATTTCATACAATGCGAGAGCGAGAGAGAGAGAGAGAAATAGAGAATAGGTAGAAAAAAATGCCAGCATAATTTAGAAAGAAACGGGTTGGTGTGGCTTTTCGT
>JAHZMY010003013.1:0-13832 GCA_027743915.1 Seira sanloemensis | reverse complement strand
CAAGTTGACTAATCGATTAATTTTGAGTAAGGGAATCACCACCCAGAAGCAATGGCTAAATGACTTTTTAAACTCGACAATCATGGTGCAAGAATTAAAAGTTCCCCTATGATGTGTTTGACTGACAAGGAGTCAATATTTAAAAAAAAGAGCAAAATTGTGTTATCAAATACTTGGGATCCAAAACTTCCTCAATTAAACACCTTTATCAATTGCATCATCCGATGAATAATATAGATCAATCGATCTTTCAAGTAGTAATATTTTTTAATATGTGATGATGTCAATTATTACGCAGATGTTTTGAGAGGGTACTTTTTTTGGGATATTTAACAAAACTGTTTCGCAACCCATTTAATAAAAAGTTGTGTCTGCGGGCGGCATCCTAGCGTGATTAAAAGCCATTAGGGAGTTAGCCAAGTCATCTCCATCATTACAAATTCCCCATTGTTTTCAATAATTCACCGGTGGCAAAATCAGAAGGGACAAAAACACTAAATGATAGGGTGCACGTGTGATGATTTATTATATCAAATTTTAATGGATCTTGGAGCATGACAAGTCATTTGAAAACATACATACATGGTTTGGTAAACAGAAGCCCTTTAATACCGGGCTTATCAGATGATTTCGTGATAACGTCGCTGTATGCTCGTAATATCTATTATGATGGTAATTTTTTATTGGCCAATCCCGAGCACATACGCATGTGAACGCGTGTGCTTAACTTATTTCGCCGCAGACGCGGCAGGCATGCGATAGTGCAATTGTTTGCATGAATATTCTTTTGAACTCAAATTGAGCATAACTAGTCATTGGCTTAAAATGGCTGCACTTCAAGCGGAGGCACACACCACGCGTCATCTTTAGCTTGAACAAATTGGGATGTTATATAACCCAAATTGCAATAAAGATGGTAAAAAACGAAGCAAATTACTGTTTTCATCTTCTTTAACCCAACCATCATAATTAGGTGTAGGTATCTATTATTATAAGAATAATTTATGTAACACGTTGCATTATCATCATCATCATCACAACTTCCATCTAACTGGTGAGTCGACTGTTCAGACGCAGACTATTTTGAGCCAATCTATATTCCATCAAAGTGACGGACAGATGTGTGCCGGTTTCCTGACAATTCAAAGGATTCTCAGTAGGACAGAAAATTTAAGAGCTCTGTCGCCCAGCAGCATATAAAGTGATGAATCTTATTATTAAACGTCTGCCTGTACTAATGTGAGCTTTCCCCGGAGCAAATAAATTATTGGATTAGCTCAGGCTCAGATGTCAGTGTGGTAGAGCGTGGGGTGCTTTTTTGTACTTACATATTGTGTCCCTAATGTTCAATTTCTTTCGTTTGATTGGATAAACGAAGTAGGATCATCCACAAATTGTTTGACCATTTTTTGAAAGATTTCGTTTACTTATTCTGGTAGCACGACGCATCCACAATCAATGCAGTTATACATACATAAATACATAAATATATATATGTCCTAACTAAAAGACACATCATGTCTTGTCAGTTGAGTGATGAGCGACGGCGATCCCCAAAAGATTCATTACATTTCATCTCGAACTTATCTGAATCTTCTTATGCAATCCCTCTGAAATGGCGTACGAGTTGAATTCATGCCCAACCCAAGATGCCGTAACAATGCGCTACAAAAAAGTGAATGTTATGTGCAAGGAACGACAATAAAAAGGGGAAAATCCGGCTTTCATTGCAATTCATCTTGACACGATGATGATGGTGATCATCGTACACTACGCGCAGCACTGCCTCCACCTATTATGCAATTTATGCCTTGGAAAAAAGTACTTGTCAAGTTGACGACAACAGAAAAGAAAAAATATAGCTAGGAAGTGTGATTGTTTAATAGGACACGTACTACGAGAAGATGTCTTGAAAAGATAAAGACGAGTTTAATGAAGCAAAGGTTTCGGTAAATCCTGAGAGTGAATGTATCTATAAAGTATTGTACTTTTTTTTATCTCTATTGCTTATATAGACTTTCGAAATTATATATGAAATATATGAGCTTAATGAAACTTTTAGTTCGGTTTCAGTAATAATTAAGTATTACAGTGGAGGTATGACGGCTTTAGAGCTCTTGGGAAGTACGTACAAAAATGGCAATATGGCCTACTAAAAATTCTCTCTCGATTCATTTTATCTACTCGAGTTTCTCTATTCATTGGTTTTTCTTGCCTGTGTAATTAAATATTCAGGACGAATCAGGTGTGCATAATAGTCAATGCTTAATTATCTTGTGCAATTACACATAGGCTGGGATAACTCATGAATTTACAGGAGCTGCCATATTTAGGTGTGATATACTTTTTTGTCGCCTTTATAAAATGATTTCATAACCGTCAATTCAATTAAAACTCATTCAAACATGCAGTTTAAATAGTTTACTTGCGTGCCTACGCGTACATGATAATTTATGCAGTGATTTCAAATTTGCACTTGCTCTTGTTCCTAATTAGTACTTAGAGTAATCAACTCACCCTCTTTCATTGGTACATCATTCATTATTCATGGGAGAACAGAGATTCTTGAAAGGAAAAATATCTAAATTAATTTTATTTTGTGTTTTGTTAATCATTTCAATCTAACTTTAGCAAAAAAAAACATTTTGATGCATACCTAGAAAATATTCTTGGTACACATTTCTGCAGATTGCAAAGTTTTTTTCTTTTAAAGTACCTCAAAACGGATCAGGTTTAGCTTTAGTGTGATTTTAGAAATCAGAGAGAGAAAAATCAAATTTACTTGAAGGATTTGGCGTCGAGGGTGGTGACTGGTGAGACTGATGTAACATGGATTAAGAGTATGACTTCTTACAATGTATTGGTATGCACCAAAGTGCACTTTTTTATCTTCTTAATGAACGTATTCTCTTGTGATCAACGCACCATGAACCACCAAAAGAGTTGCAAGTCCCACGGCGTGTGCCACTGTACCCCAGACTCAAATGATAACCCTACTATTTCCATTATAGTTTTTATACGAATGTCATCATTTATAGTTGGTAATTTTTTCAGTTCAGGGACTGCCTTATCGCGATGAACCTTCACAAAAAAGTTCCATTTAGGTAGTCCGATTTAATTACTCAAGATTAACTCTGACGAATTCTTGAAGAATATTAATGATCTAATAATGATGCTCGTATAATATCGTTTCTGTTACATCATTTGTATGTAGCTCTATATTTAGAAGGAAATCGCACAAAAAATATCTTTTTCAAGAACATCAGATTCAAGAGGTAAAAAATGAAACTTGCTTCAAATAAATACTTTTTGAATGTCAGAGGATAAGCTTAAAATGTGACAAGTGGTGACTCCAAGAAATTGTAAACCATCATTGTGCCTTTTTATCTTTTGATCGAATAGTGAAAATAAAAACAGACAAAACCTGCACAAGTGGACATGTAATATTTTGTTAATTTCAAGAAAGCCGAAAATACGTCAATTGAAAACCAGCGACATTTCTCTATAATGGTCAGGAAAAAGATGCACATTCTGATATGTAAATATAATTAATGGGTAATTAAGTAATATGTACTTCGTGGGAGGTAGTTGGGCAAGCTTTTGCGATATACTCATGAACGCCACGTTAAAGGTTACGTTAACGGTTCACGCTTTATATATCACAACGCGTGTATGTAAGTGTCATTGCCTGCTGTACGTATATATACTTTTTAGTATGGCGCACGCGATTCATTTCCGGTGAGAATTTAAAAGAACAAATACAAATTTCAACTTGTAGCTTCAGGTTTAAAGACGACCATCAATCCTAATAATATTTTATGTCATTTTAACCAATCACGAATCATTCAAGATGAATGCATTTGTTGTATCACAGAACATAAATAAAATAGTTAGAATGTGTTGCGTATGTAAAAGTCTGCATCAAGAGCAATGTTTTTTATATTTCAAATGGACTATAAAAAGAAACGCTAAACCGCTATTTTTAGCCTTTTGATTAAATGATGCTGTTTTACAGAGATTGCCGGCACTATACATTTTTCATGCAAATGTTGAAAGGATTCAAGTGTAATGTCAATTTGGCTTTATACCATCATGATAATGGCATTTACCCGTTCGTCTTTACACTTTCTATTTCTCGCAAACATTCCCTTAAGTACATTATTAATTCAAACATTTTCCAAAAATAAATGCTAAAAATTTGCACCCCAGCAAAGACGTCCAAGAGGAGGAATCAAAAAATTTCCTTATTGTTTAATATGCTAAACATGAGCAAATACAAAAGACTTTGCATGGAGATATGACGGTGAAAAATTTGAAGATGAAGACGCGATAACCATTCTCTTCAACCATTTTTCGTCATTATTACCATGATTATTGAAGCGTTTTTTGTTTACACTGGGCCAACTAGAAAGTAGCTTTGCCATTTTCATTCATTTATGTTGACAATGACGCTGCTGGTATTTTCCTCCGACGAAGAAACTACACTTATCATTACACACATCACCATGCATCACTAATCGCATTAGAGAAAAATGCGAATACATTGTCGAGGAAGAATGACGACGACGTTATTTTTACTTTCCTCAAAGATCCGGTCAAGATACAAGGTGGTTCCTTTATGAGGCAATATTAATATTGACAGATTCATTTTGAATGTATCATTGCGGTGCCATGAACGATGAAGGAGCCTTCGTTTTCCTTTTCACTGCAAATATTTTAAACAAACAGTGGATCCTTTTCTCTCGCTGAATGACCCCTTCAGCAAAGAGGGGCCAATTAGCGGTGAANTCTCTCGCTGAATGACCCCTTCAGCAAAGAGGGGCCAATTAGCGGTGAATTTATGTAGGGCGAAATATGATCCGTCTTAAACTTTACCTTTACCATTGAATGAAACTTGTGAAAACCCATCATCAAGGCTTTATGCTAAACACGTACAAGCAGCAACTATACAGTAGCCCCCAGTATTAAGTATACGATGCCATTCAGGAAATTAAAATGTCAATATCTCTAGAATGGTTCACTCGATTTCAAAACAGTTTTTTCCATGAAAAAGCTGTAACTGTTTTATTATAAAAAACCCTGAGAAATCGTGAAATAAAGCAATATTTTAAAAGTTTTTGTGAGATGTTCTCTGCGGAAGCCATTTTAACGGTCCAGAATTAAGTATACGGGTAAAGTTTTTCCCGTTTAAATATTTTTTTTACAACTTTTAAGCATTTATATGAGTTCAAAAGCCGGATTCATGTTTATGGACGAAATCTTTTATTATTTTTAGAGCAAATAATGACATTAACATTAGTTCCAATCAGTGTTCGAGACCTGGTGGTTTAAGGGTGGAGGGGGGATGAAAATGGAGGGTTTTCACTCGGAGCCTTGGCGAAAAATTTTAATTTAAAGAAGACAACTGTGCAAAATATCATAAGAAAGCATGAAAAGGCTGCACAAATTGAATATCTTACAGGAAGGGTCCCAAAACTAATATTTGATGCAAGGGGGAACGTGCGACTATAAAGAAGGTCAATATTGATTGAACTATAAGTGCTCCAAAAATCAAAGCAGAGGTCAAAATCGAGCTCGGAATCACCACAGGAACTTATACTATTAAGTGGGTTTAAATAAGCATAGAGTTTAGAATTTTTTTGCTATCAAGAAGCCATGGATCAGCAAGGTCAACCAAAATGAAATATTATTGTTCCCAAGACAAGATGTGGATAAGCCTGAGTCGTTCTGGAAGAACGTTTTTTGGTCCCACGAGTTCAAATTCAATGCTTTTGCACCTGAACGTCAGATTCTGGACTGAATAAAACCTAAATAAACTCTCAAACTTAAAAATTTGAATCCAACAGTGAAACATGGTGGAGAGCGTGTGATGGTGTGAGGTTGCATGGCTCCTTCTGGGGCTGGAAACTTTGAGTTCATTAGTGGAGCCATGACTATAAAAGTTTACTAGGGTATTTTGGACCGTAATCTTTGATTATCCGTTTGAAAACGTGAATTCGGACAATGATTCACCTTTCTGGAAGACAACGGTTCAAACATACTGCTGGAATTGTAAAGCAATTTTTGAGGAAAAATAAAATTCCACTAACGGATTGGCCCGCACAGTCATCAAATCTTTATCCTATCGAGCAATTTTAATCGCTGAACCCTCTAACTAGCAAAGACGAACTCAAAATTAGATTTTCTGAAGCATGGAAATCTTTAATTCAACAGGTCAGGTATACTATACTTAATTCGATAAAACGACAAATAAAGGCTATGATTGCTGCTAAGGGCGGTCCTACCAAATATTCGTATACTTAATTTTGGCCTATAAAAATTGTACAAGCATCAATCATATTTAATTTTTTTTAAAAATATATAATTTTTGCACAAAATAATAAGTAAACTTAAAAATAGACAATTAAGGCTTTCTGTCACACCAATTTGTTTTGAAATCGAGTGAACCGTTCCGGAGATATTGACATTTTAATTTCGTGAATGGCATCGTATACTTAATACTGGGGGCTACTGTACCTACCATGTATTGAAATTCATCCGCAAAAACGCCATTGTCTTTACCTGTGACGAATTATGACAATTGAGAGTCCAAATTGAAAACAATGACAAAAATAATTTGTAAACTCATCATGCCCTTCTTGGAAAGTATTTTGGCTACTGTTGCTTTGCAATTCCACTCTCCAAAAATTGACCGCATTATTGTCACATTCCTGATCGTAATCATCAATTGATAGATAAATTATTATTATGCACATTCGATTTTGATTGAGCCACCGTAGGCAATGTAAAAATTTGTTTCCTTCTTCAATCTCATTCACATTCGTCATAGCATGTCTACAACGTTATGGATGCACTTCAGGTTTAAGCCCAAGTCAAGAAAAGAAAGAAAAATGTTTTTAAACTCATGCAAATATATTCACGTTAAGTGCAACGCATTACTCACGTCTCACGTATGAATCACATCCGTGGAATTCGTGCGTTGTAACAAAAGTTCTGATTCTGACCTCATAGGAGCGAAAGACACAAAGTTAACGGAACTGACTTTGCCTCGTTATAGTGTGCATTTGACGTGAGCGTTTGAAATGGCGCATATAAATGACAAAGTAGGAAATCCTTTTGTTTTTCAAAGGAAAAACATTCTACTGAAAACCGCTCACATACGTATATTCTGTGTGAAGGTGAGGTTCGTCATCTTCATTATCATTTTCTTCCTCCGCAAAATACATTGTTTAAGAGTCATTGTACTCAAAACACAGAAGATGAATTAAATCTTGGAATGCACATTTTTCAGTGGGTCAATAGGAAAAAATGAAATGAGTGGTGAATTAATGCAAAACTCTAAGTCTGGATTTCCCTTTATTTCTAGTGTATTGTTTTAGCATCACGCTATATAGATTATAAATAATTGCGTGAAACTCGGTGCTCGATGGGTTTTGATGTCAAAACAATTATAAAGTTTCATATTTTTAAGGGTAGATATTGAACCTCAGAAGGGTGGCATTGTGTCACCTTTTAAGACTGAACTGGTGAAAAACATGTTTACATGTGTCTTGTAATAAAATACTCGTGTGCAAAAAATGCATTTTTCAACGCTTGAGCTTAAACTTAAGAGCAATTAAGAGGAAGGTTAAAGTACTAAAGAAGCTCCACGTAATTTGTTGCTTTGTTGAAACCACATCATCTCCCATTAAATCAGTGTTCTTGTGAGAACATAAAAGTGCAACTATTTTTTATTTTGCCCTAAATAATGAGAGATTTGTCCTTCTCGATTGTCTCAAAGTCTGTGGCAAATGTTTTAGTAACTGTTTTCTATAAAAAATGGTACGTGGCATTACCTCAGACTATCATTTGAATATACTTTTTTAAAGTGTCTCAATTTTTCCACTCTCATGGCAAATTTTCTTTATTGTTATTTGAGTCGGTGCGCATTAGTATGTGTACCCTGCATGACGTTACAAGTACAATGTTCCTTTTGCTGATTCATATCGGTAGGGATTTGCAACAAAAAGATTCCACTACCTACTCTCTTCCCTTGGAGGGTGTTCATAATAATGTTTCATATTATTTAGATCACGCCGACGACTCTTCTTCTTGAAAGATTCCGGCTTTTTACCTCGCAAGCTCACAATGGGCATATTACATTCCAAGTTTAAAAATCTTGTAGGTTGTATTGTCCCTTGAGACTGAATGAATGACATTTTTATTGCAAAGGTAAATAAATTCTGCAGCGTTTTGACATGATGTGGGAAAATATTGTCTCCTACATGGCATTCCTTTTAAGACGAGGCAACGAATTTTCTCTTTGCATTTTTCCATACGGGCATGTGCCAATGCTTTCATCGCATGTGCCATGTGCTTCACTTTAACCCAGAAGAATAGTATATAATATGTTGAAGGACAAATTTGAGAAGAGGTTGAGACAGACAGTGTCACAGGGTAGAAAGATATACATGAATTGACTCTGTCACCCCTATCCTATCGCAAATACAAGAAATCGCGTCTAAAGCGTTGGCTTCTGCCTTGTCAAGAGTTAAGTTTTTTCCCTACTCATCATAACAATAATAACTTTCATTTTCTATTTCTTGACTCGAGTACAATGTTCTCACAGGCTAAACAGGATGAGCACCTGCGAGAGTACTATTAAATGCGACGAGGGAAAAAAAGTAACGGGAATTTTTCACATACACAGTTTTTATTACCTACTCTTTATATGGGTATATCAGTTAAGGTATTAGTGTATCGGTAGAGTATTTTTTTTACTTTAGAGTAACAAATTCACTTTTGTTTTCGTTTCAGCGGAAATTCACATTTTTCTACGTTTGATTCCGCACCGTAAAGTAAGTCAAAAGGGTGATGCACTTGTGAACGCACATTATCACTATATAATTTTGCATGTGCTCTCGTGTGATTTTTTATTTAATTAGAGAAGAATGCCAACGCTCCTTGATTTTTACTTGTTTTCAAAATGAAAGGAAAAGTGATGCAGGGAAAATAAGTTTTGATTACGTCTTTCTTACCTTCTTCATTCTGTTCCAATTCATGGTGATGACGACGAACGTCGGTTACTTAATGCGGGTCTTGTTCCACCGACTGAATCGGGGAAGGGTGGATGGGGCGAAGACAAATAAATTTAGAGAGAATCTCGGAGATAAATTCTCCGTTTACAAAACATTAGGAAAACTGTTCGATCGTTTTTGGCACTATTATTTTTTCTTCAAAAAAATAACACAAAAATTTTCTGTAATTTGAAAATGTCCTCTGGAACAACAAAACGGGGGAAAACCCAGTACAGTAACTTATTCTTGACAACGTATTCACCAACTGACAAGATCCATTCAGCTTTAAATTCCTTGTTTCAAAAACTTGCTGATGTCAATCAGTTGCGCTCTCAAATGACAATAACTGCGCGGATCTGTATACCCACTAATATTTATATATAAATGAGGTTAGACAACCAAAAAATTGAGAACGTTTTGTCTACCCCCTTGCAAAAATGATTTTGTCGTGTACGTTTTTTTTCGTTGTGCGATTCCTCTCTATTTGGGGAACCCCGGAGGACCCTTGTTCTTCCTTTTCTGTTGGCGTTGTCCGTTGGACTGTGTCTCACCGAGTGATTGAAGTTTAGTAAAAAACATGGACGTACTATGTAGAATTAAAATATAAGAATATAATATAATCAGGGAGAATCAGAAAGCCAAGCTATACACAGTTTTGAACGATGTTATCACAGAAATAACATCATCCCTTACAATGCGCGCAGTAGTGAAAGAGACTTAACACCAGCATAATGGCAATTCGTAATGGTGGTAATAATAGTAATAATGTATGATATCCGGATACTCATACACACGTATAAAAATGTTCTGAATGTTGATGATGATATGTTCGCATAATAAACAATGCTGCGCTATGCACTTCTCATTGAACGCGAAAGGGAAAGACTCCAAGCGTTAGCGAACAAGAGGTTACAGACAGTGCCATGCCGCAATGGTCTTAAGGGTGCATCGCTGCTAGTTGCGTTGCCACAGGGCTCGAGGCTTGAGCAAAGCAAATACCAGTATTAATATATAAAAAACGTTTTGACTTAAAATTGCTTCATTCAGCTCGACGAAAGAGCGCTGAATACTTCAAGCCTGATGCGATGATGGAGTAGGTAACTCTTCAGCAGGATCTTAAAAACGTGTGGAGTATTTAACGCGCTAATCCAAGACGCAAGAAGAGTATATGTATGAATGTCTTCGTCAAGTGCTTATAAATGTTAAGGGGCGATATAAAATTGAGAGTGAGCTATAGTCTTTTACTTATAAAAACGGAGACTTTCTCCCAGCACCAACAATGTAGGCTTGACGTCGTCTCACTAAAAGGCAATGCGTTTCTCTAGCTGTATCATATTTGAACTTTAGGTGAATTTGGTAGCAACCAATAATTGAATTGATTTTGAAATTCAGTTATCGATTTTAAGCAGCATTAGCTAGCAAAGTCAGAGTTGGATGTGATGTGCGGTAGAAATTAAAATGTAGAGATACACTGCTATGAACTATTCTGATAAAGGGCAACCTTGCCTTGTAAACCGCAATTATTAAACCGTAGATGACTTTAACCAGTAATCTGATCTACATTTGGTAGAAATTGAAATGTAGAGATACACTGCTATGAACTATTCTGATAAAGGGCAACCTTGCCTTGTAAACCGCAATTATTAAACCGTAGATGACTTTAACCAGTAATCTGATCTACATAGATGAATGACATGTAGCAGTTTTATTTTCAGATTTTTTATATATTTATTAGGTGTATCTGCATTTCATTAGAAGATATAAATTGACACAGAAAACTAAAATTTTCGACTAATTTCGACTAAACTAATTGACAGGGAATCACCTTGTGAGTCAAGGGAATCAAATGCGCGTGCTCATTTAAATACTTTTGTATCTCTCTGGAGGTTTTGAGAACGTTTAAATTGCGCTTTATCGATTCACTGTGCGAGCTTTTAGATTATATCTTGAGACTGGATGGAGAGTTGTGTCGCAATGCAAATTGTTGTGTACCCGTGTATGAAAATGACAAATAGACCAACTTTACATGATTACTTTTAATTTATGACCATCTTAATGAGTTGGGAAACAGCTTATAATTTGCAAACAAAGGAAGGCAAAGATAAGCTCCTGCAAAATGGTTAAGACTTCCAGTGTCCACTTATTGTTCAAGTAATGAGGCCATTTATACATATAATAATTGTAAAATCTCAAAACTGAGAAAATCTGTAACCTAGTTCTTCGACTTCACCATCAGACATCAGAGCAATAAATATATCTTTGAAAAAAGATTAGCCCTTTGTCACAACGTCAGATTTTCTCTGAAGGAAATAAATGCATATGCTAATCCCGATTTAGGCATTGTCGGTATTTACTTTGCCAAGCGGATATGTTCCACCACTATAATTAAAAGTTGTAAATTTTTCATTGAGCACTTGAGTCTGTCTGGTATGGTCATGGGCGGAGGAGCAAAATTTGCTACTACTACAACTTAAATAGCTTGATAAAACTCGTATTTTCGTCAACTACTTATTAATTCCGATTCGCTCCTTTCTCTAACCATAAAATAAGTTATGCTGGTCAGGTATCATTAAAAATGTGATTGGTACAAGACAATGGATGAAATGGTATCTTTTTTCGTCAATCGTAATAAAATGATTGAGAAAGGCCCTTTCAGACAAAGATAGACTAAGCCCTTACCAGCTTGCGCTGTGATAAAAAATGTTATATGAAAATCAAAGGCTTATGCAATTGTGAGTCTGTCTACTGTATATGACCAACTTTAAACGAACGCCTGCTCTCGTCTAGTAAAATAGGCCCAAGTCCCTCCTGGCTAAGGGCTCAACCATTTTCATTTTTTTCTCATGTTGTCATTCAAAAATTGAAAGCCATGATTTCTTGGTCTCTAACTCTACGCACTCCAAAATTACTCATCGTTCCTCTTTAAAATATATCTACTGGCCGATTACGCATTGAAAACGAGAGAGAAAACGATGCCTAGAGACTAGAGACCATGCTTCCCTCTCAAAGCACATTGGGAGCGATATCTTCTTTTCGTGAAAAATAATTCTAATTATAATTCGAATGTGCCAAAGATATATGCTAGGCGGGGATGAAATGAATGTGTGCTTCTGCAATTATTGGGCAAGTCAATGGTAATAATAATAATAATACCGTATCAACGGATATGTGACAGGTCCGAAATCACTTTTGCAAGATGAAGCATGCTGATTGTTCTTCCGCTGGTTTACATCATCCATTGCATCAGACACATTTGTGTGGTTCTGCAAGTGGACGCTTTCTGAAAAATTATCATGAAAATTGACCCAATTGCAGGCCACCCTCCCTCCCTCCTCCTCACTTTAACAACGGCCACGAAAAGGACCAATTTTAAGACATGATTTTTTGTTGACTCTCGTTCTACTTTATTTAACCAAACAATGCCCCTTTATTGATTTTGTGTTCCTTAAACGATGATTCTTGTCATTTTCTATTTAAATAGGGTTATTATGTAATATGATTTACTCTTTTAAAGAGAGTTTTTTTTCTTGCGGTCTGTAATCATTTCTAAAGTTAACTAGGAAATGAGGGAAGCTATTTAAAAGAACAAGCCTTATTAGTACATCTGTCATATTTTGCGTAATTTCTGCAAAAAATTCAGCGAATTCACAGTTTTTCACATTTCCTAATGAGTTCGGTGGATGTTTACTACTGGCTAAATGTCAAAATACCGTAGGTAAAAAAAGTAAGGCGAGCAAAAAAATCCATCACAAAAAATTGCTACCCCGTCTGTCATTCTATCTTTGAAATCTTTGAAAGACTCGCCTCTAACTCTAGACTCCTTCATCAAAAATGAGGTTAAGAAATGCAATTAACTTTTGATTCCATGATCTATTTCCACTCTTTAAGTTTGTCAGTGTATATTCATGTCCCTTTTTAAAACAATTTCATTTCTTTGCAATTTTTCACGTGTCGAAAAGCGGCTTAATCTGTCAGGTGAATAAGGTGATGATCCTTATCTCCTTCCCAGACAATTTTTTGGGGTTGACGTGCTTCCACATTTTGCCCATCTTTAATCTCACAGAAATTCTACATGACGAGTGTTTCGTGCCTTTGCGTGGAGCCGCTTGTGTGAACTGCAATAAAAAACGCATTCCAATCCACTCATTAACAAAGCGCGCGTTATTCACCTGCAATACAATTTGTAAATGAAATAATGACTCAAGTACCCTCGAATTGAGTTCGCTTTTTTTCATGCACAGTCATAGACCCTTATTATATCACTCCATTCATACATTTTTTCATAATCGTTTCAACGTTTTTTGGCAATTCATCCGCAATTAAAGGGTGTAAAAACGATTTGCGAAAAAAAGAGTCGCACATTCAGAGTCATGCACACAGTGTAAAACAGATATGCCGCAATATATTTAATAAGTATTAATAATACGGTATGCGAAGGCAATTTTTTATACATCGACCACTTCAAGAGTTAAGTCGTTTTTTTCTAAGGTATGCGAAGACAAACAGAGAGGGACGTGCATTTAATGAGTTTATTCAAGTGAAATGAAAATTATGCACGAGTAATTGGTAAGGATTGCTAGAGTCTGTAAAAGAGAAGAGCGCGGTATCATGTAAGTCTGTGTGGAAAGAGGGAAGGCATACACACAGCTTGAACATGAGACAAATGATGATAAATGAAATGAAGCTTTCTTATCGAATTCTCCTCTGCTTACGCTCTCATTGACCCATTTTAATGGTAAATATGTGAACAGAACTGAGGAATATGAAAGATCTCAT
>JAHZMY010003012.1:0-13661 GCA_027743915.1 Seira sanloemensis | reverse complement strand
CTTTTCCAATGGAATATTACACGATTCCTTTCGAAAAGGCCTTTTTTACAACAAAATTCGCCTAAAATTCATAGGCTGAGCTGAGAGTCGAATTTCACACGGTATAAAAGAAAGATTCTACGAACGACTCTTGTTTATTGCCTCGACTTTGCTTTAAAAAAATTGGCATCCTTTCCTGTGGGCCCCGTGGCGACTTGTCTTGCTATCTGTTCTTCGTAAAAGTTCGTAGAAAAAAAGCAAACCTTTGCCGTTGCAGGATTCTACAGAGCTTAAATCATTGAATCTATTTACAATAAAGGAATTCCAGAGAAAAAATTTGATTTTCTCTGCTCAGCCCTGAAATTTCTCTTTACGCGTATTGTCATATTTTCCTCGCCAAAGGATTTCTGAGCACTGCCGAAGCCAGAGAAAAAAAATGTTCAATGTTCTCGCAATCTTTTCACTACACATACGCTCTCTCACACAGAAAATCGCGAATTTTTTGTTTGATCTGGACAAGTAGAAAAGGAGAATATTCTTCCCATACGGGAAAATTTATTACGCCCTTGGTACTTTTCCATTTGAGCCGTATTCAACTGATGGGATGAAAGAGCTCAAACGGTGAAATTATTTGAGCTCAGAAGATTATGGGAAGAGGAAGGTAGGGACAAAAAATAATATCCCTGGTCTTGATCATCATCATCATGATAAAAAGGCTAGCGAAATAAAATAATCCCTGTGCGGTGGCGAACAAAGACGTAGTGATGCACGAGAAGAGTAATGCTATGTACATACTTATTACTAGAAGCCCCCACGCAAAAAATACAGGTGTGATCTAAGTAACACATCTATTTAGAAAAGTTTCTGATGCATCGTTTGACGCAAAAAAAGCAATGATGCTAGAGGGACTAACAAGAAGTGGATGAAAAAAAAACATGTACCCTTCTGTTCTTGACAGAGGAAGGCTTTCATGCTTTTCAAAAAATGGAGCATGTGGGTCACTAATGCGTTGGTTAATTAAATACAAAGCGCATGACATCCAGGCCTGCTTGGAAAATTGCCGAGTCAATCATTATCAGTGAAATCCTCACGGTATGTAATGCATGTATGTACATAATATATGTCTTTGTACGTATCTACGTAACCCGAAAAAAAAAGATAAAAACTGCCTCCATTTTGTCGTCTACGCCACAAAAAAGACGGGTGGAATTACTTTAGATGGAGAGCATTTTCGCGAGAGTGGCTCAATAAAGTGCCCCTGGTGGCCTTGGCTGGTATTAAAAAAGTAAATTAAATTAGACTTTTGTGTTTACCTTTCATCTTCCCATCCATCATTCGTTTAGTGGTTGGCTGGCCCTCGTCTAATTCAAGCACTTCAATTCCATCTTCCAGCTTTGTAACCGAAGACGCTTTGTTATTGTGCTGTTTGTTATTGAGGTCGACAGCGTTCTCCTTGACTGGACTTGTAGCGGATGTTGGAGACTTGTGACCTACGTGATCATTTAAAAAGGAAAACTTTTTTTTGTACTTGTTGCTGGTGAAACGAGGTGGAAAAAGAGTGGTTTTGTAGGTACGCATTGCACTTGAGATGGTGCAATTTAATACCTGAACCATTGTCTATCGTGTTGCTATTCGAGGTTGCATTATTACTTCCTGAAGTTGATATCTGACTTCTGAGCTGCCTCCTCACGCCGGAGCCTGTTCCACTCGCAGCGCTTCCCACTCGACCTGTCGCAGCCGTTTCTCGGGCATCCGAGGCGTGGGGCATTCCGCTCTGCCGTCTCTTCTGCTTTTGACGATTCTCTATCAACTGCTTCTACAAAGTTTCATTTGGGAAATAGATATGTTAATGTGGTGGCGCATATGGGGAACGTTGCTTTTTTCGAGTGGGAATGCATTTACATATCATTGCATATTTATTTATGTATGTATATGTGTGTGACTCTATGATGATTGCGCTTTGAGAGTTTAAAGTGAATTTGCGTTACGTGTGTAACATGTCTACCTGTTGATCCAGCTTAATTTTTCGAGCAATGGGCACTGGAACCGTTGCCACCGAGTCTTCAGCTCCTCCGGAAGTCATCCTAAATTCGCACCGCACAAAATGAAATTTCTCATTTAACACTTGCTTTTTTTTGCATATGAAATCCTGTAATCCGGATTAGAACACTCTAAACAACCTGAATTTGTAACCGCAATTCTAAATTATACGTAAGAATTTCAAGATTGGCTCGCGGGAAACATGAGACTACTTGTAAGATTTGCTTGCACAAACTTCAAACAAGTGTATTCGCAGAATTAATTGCCAAAATTTACTCCGAAAAGTAAGATCTCACTTGTTTTTTGTGTTTTTCGTAAATACATATGTACGTATTTTCTAAATTTAACTTTATAACAAGATTTCGCGATTCATGGGAATTTACCTAGGCATTTCTCAGGAAGCCGTAGATCAACTCAAATAAATTGTTTCTCTTTCTTGCACAGAAATACGGACTAAGGTCTCAGCGAAAAACCTCTAGGCCTTATTTGGCTTCTCATGTTGTTCCAAAATCTCTACACATTTTCACCGCTTCTTTGCAATCCCAGTGCGAGAGAACAACCGCCAACCTTATATGTTTCCTAAGGCACTACACGACTGAAGGAGCTCATACTTATTAACTTTTTCTGCTAATGAGGAGAGCCACAAAAGAAATCCTTTTCACGGACTCTGGAACACGACTACAATCCCAGCAAGAGTGGACAATTTCAAAAACCACTTGTCACAGAGAGGAGCAAGTTGAGCAAGTTTTTTTTTCGAATCCAACAGGTTGATAATTATGATGCACTTGCTAGCAAAGGCACACAGGTACTCAACAATGGTTTTCACGACGAACAAAGAACTCTAACTAAAGCAGAGAACTTTAGCTTGGGCCAAGTCTACCACCCCAAAAATATTTACAATATGACCAAACGACGAAGCGCAAAAATAGAGGAGGAGTCTCGCGAAGAGAAAGTCCTGCTCATTGTTTCATGATATCATGAACTAAACTGATTATATACTGTTTCGCAGAGATACTAATGTATAGCCAACTGTTCATATATGTATATATTTACTACGAAATTAAGAAAATGCATCGTTAACGCGTTCTTCCTCTCAAAAGTTCAAAAGAAAGGTTTATAGTAGCGATGATGAGCTGAGGAGGAGGAGTAGGTGGTGGTGGTGGTGTGAAAACCCAAAAAAGTTCAATCTTGCATGTCCTCCTCTGATGCACAAGGGATGATGAATTTAAAGCTTTTTTTTGTTTCCACGCTTGTTTCAAACGACACGACACATTCACTCTTGTGTACATTTATGGGGAATCAATGGGCTTAATGAATTTCTTTTGGTGATTGTTGCACCACTGCATAGCCCGTACATGAGTATGAGTTGCAAATCTTGCAAAACGTACAACTTGCAAATCCAGATTCATCTCTTACACATGCACATACATACATATACATATTATGCAGTAATAACAGTTACTGGGAATCTGTGTTCAGCTTATCCTACGAGTGGTATCTAATTGAATAAGCCGTGAACAATGGAGTAATTGCTGCAGAAAATGTTTTGGATCACTGCTTAAGTCTATATTGTTCATAGGGAATGTGAGTTTATAGGGCCTCTTCTCTCTCAAGGAACATAAAGCAAGGAGGCAAAGAGATTCTTTTTTTTCTTCAAAAGATGCGAATCTTTGTGAATGATAATAATACTTATATGATGAATCCTCTCACTGGCCACCACCACCAAGTGCACCCGGCCATATCGACCCTGTTCTCAAGGGAGAATATACTTTACTGCTCGAGAACAAACATAATCATCGTAACTGCTGGCAGCTAACTAGAGCAGATAATGCGAGGCATTTATTCCACGGCGAAGATGCATCTCTCAGCCTTTCCTTCGGTAATAAGAATACAACTTTTCAGATGCGAAACTGTAATAAGCATTGTATTCGATGTTATCCACTTTTAAGATATTTATTATTATTATTATTACGTTCAACTTAGTCGACTTTTGATACAGAAAATGCATACAAACTTTTGTATATTCGACTTTTGTGTGTAAATATATTTCTGTATGGCAGAGGATCACGCAACGTGTTCCTTTTTATGCAGAGATTCAGCGTCTACGAAATGAGTGATGATCAAAGAGAAGGAAACTACTTGCATTTTTAAGAGAGAANTCACGCAACGTGTTCCTTTTTGTGCAGAGATTCAGCGTCTACGAAATGAGCGATGATCAAAGAGAAGGAAACTACTTGCATTTTTAAGAGAAAACACGGCGGCATGCAGGCCAATCTACCTACTCTCAAAAAGACTCATTGACAGCAAAAACGCATTTCGACATAAAACATTATAATCACATATAGCGTTCTAAAATCGTAATTTACTGTTGTAACATGGTTCATTTTGTACGTTACTTTTTTGCGTTACGTTAGTTCTTATCTCGCTGATGAGCTGAACAGAGTTATTTGCAACTGTTTTGAAGGCAAGGTGTTTTTGAGTGTGTAGAAAGAGATGTGATGTGTACTTCTTTTGAGAAATTGGATGATTACCTATACTCACTGTTTGGCTCCGTAATTTTTTTTCAAAAGAATCACTTTTCCTATTACCTCCGTGTACATGTAGGCACGTCGCCTTTATATTACATCGATTTTTTTCAGCAAATTCTCTCATTTTGTGTACATACATTAGATTCTTGAAACGATTCATTTATCTTATTTTATGCTTGAACATGAGGAATTGTATTTTGTCTTTTTGAGCTCGTGTAGCTTTCGCTCACAATTAGCCCTATTATCAATATGGCAGTGATTCTTAAGTCGTACTTTCGATTCACTTCAAGCTTTACCTTTTATAGTTGCGATGCAGTTTTGCGAGTGACAGACAACAAACGGCTTACACAAATTAATCTAAATTTTGTGTATGATTATTGCAAATGCGCATTTCAATTACACAAAAATATGCATTTTTTTAAAGACTTACCCCGTGGTTGTGTTGTACGCCCAATCCATTGCGTGGCGGAATGAGAAGTAATCAGAATTGCAATAAAACGCTAGAAACGTGAACAAGGTAAGTTGAGTCGTACTCGCTTCCGTCCAGCTATCTAGGCTAAGTTTCTTGGGATGAAGCTTTGTTCAACAATTTTCTTCCAAATTACGTTGATGAAGAGAGAGAGAGAGAGAGCGCATCTGTGTGAGGTTAGCCAGGCACATGATGGAGACCTTATCCTTACAGCTTTGTAGGCTCGCAATCCTGCCAGCAATAACAGAAGTACAAAGTAGAACACAAAAAAATTATTTATTGCAAATGAATGAGACCGAAGCATGTCGGAAGAATGAGTTTGATAGCAAAATCGAGTTTACATTTCGTGCTTTTACTTTTTACGTATTTGACTAGCAAACAGGCCGCGAGATACACAATCTGGCGAATTAGCGGCTCAATACCTATTTGATTTTTATTGTTTGCCGAATTTAAGCTGCAAATTGTATGTACTTTTGTTGAATTTGATTGGAGCTCATTATACATAGATAATTTGTAACTGTATTTACAACGATAAATATTTTCAGAGTTCGGCTTTCCTCACATGTTGCAAAAGACAGCTTGCGTCTTGTGTGGATGTCCTATCATCGGAACCATGACTTAAAAGTTTGTACACTGGAATATAAATTTCGAAGAATAATTTTTCCAATTTACCCCTGCATCCGCAGCCTATGATCATTTGTTTTTAGTATAGGAAAGAATCTGTTTACTTATTATGTTAAAGGATGCTTGTGTGTGTGATTCTACGAATATTAATGAGTTGTTTAGAGAAAAATTATGAACAATTAGGAAACATTGGCCATTAGCGCGTTTATTTACTATTTTGTTCCTGCTGAACAAACTCAATTTGGTGAGTGCATACCTGCATACAACGTCCGTTCTAAACTTTTGCGAGAAAGTTTTTCGCCTCGTTGTTGCGCCTCTATTCACAATCAAGTTTTCCATTTTCGACTTTTATCATCCGGAATCAATAAATATACTTCTCAGAATCCCACTTCTACGTAAGTACTTTGTCAATAAGTTTCATTTCCAGGGGGGATTAGGTGTTGTTACACAATGTTTGAAAATGAGGGTGTATTTCCGTAAACGAAAAACTTTTCCCTCCACGACATTGCCAACTTTAGCATTTATCCTAGTTTTACAGGGTCTGTACCTTACAAAAATACCAATGGCTTGTACAGAGCTTGCTCAATTTTGCAAATGGAAAAGCACAAAGCTTTTATTCTCATCTTTTGAGAATTTGACGTAACAAGAAAGTTGAGTTCTGAATAATTCACAGCGATAAATAAAATGCTCTCATCACTCACTGCATATTTCACGTGCATTATTTATTTTCTGCATTTAAAGAAACATCCCAAGGGATATTATAAGCTTAATTCATGCATACTGAAGACGGGTGAAAGTAGTTTAGCTTGGCTGACGAACCTACGTAGATTCAGCAAATTCTTACAAATGCATGTATTTACAACGATACGATAAAGGCAGAAAAGTAACAACATCTCTCAAGTCGTGCATGCATGTCAGGCCACACAACCGAGAATCTTAAAAGCTTCCCAAAAATGCTTCAATTAAGTCATAATTGATAAACTTTGAAGAATTACAAAATTTTTTGATGAGCAGTGTACATTACATGCATACATTAGTTCATTGTTCATTCACTATGAGATCAAGATCAGTGAATACGATGTGTATCGAAATTAAAAAGTGAAAAGTCTACAGCTTGCCAGTAGGTTAGGCGCAGTGGACTATGATGAGCCAATAAATGGTGGATTATAATTGTGTGCTTATCTTTGGGTAACTTTGAGCAAGCTTATTGAAATAAAAGCTTATGAAAAACGTTTAAAATTGGTTAATCATCTTCCTCGTCAAATGAGTAAGCTGGTAACCATGAGTTAGAAGTTGGGGAGCTTTTTTTGTTACTATGGTAGGAAAAAATTAAGCTCACATTTACAAACCAAACTTTTTTTTAAGTATTCATCTGACTCATTGGTTTCTGCATGGGAAGTATGGCTTTGCATAATCAAAAGTGAGGTAATTGACTCTGAAACGATTTCAATGATAATGGATGATACGCATGTTTCAGCATCATAAAATGAGTTTTCAAAGTTGTATTACAATTTTCTAATTTTGAAAGTGAATCACTGCAAGTAGTTCTGTTTCAAACTTTCATTTTGTAGTAACCTGCTCGTAATTAATCAGCGATATATGCATATGAGTAAAAATGAAAGATTCAATCATCATTGCGTAACTGCGTGTGTGTGCAGTGTCCCGTTATTATCTGCGTGTAGATGCATACGTGAGGAAGCAAAACTGTCAAAGTGACAAAAAGTCGAATTTTCAAGAACACACAGGAATTTACGTTTCACGTCCTTGTTGATGTCCACTTTGAAGGGACTAAATATGTATTATACTAAATTAGTCGCATTTGATAGACTTGCAGTTTTGAAGTGATTTATAATCGCAAAAAATGCAGTTGATCGAAATAGCTGAAGTCTAACATTCGACTTAGTTGATAAACGAACTTGGTTTACAAATTTAGAATATCATTGGTATAATCAATGTAATTATAGAATTGGAAATTTGAATAATAAAATTCAAAAATGATTTTGTACGTAAAATCAGCAGGGTGATTATTTTTTACATAAAAAATAAACTATTAAAAACCTATTTAGCGAAGCATTATAGAAAACGCATTACGTAAAAGTAAATCGTTTCAAAGCAAGTTCATTAAAAGTTCATAAATGAGATTGTGATATTATTGCGAGGGAAAACACGAGTTTTCTTGTATTATCTGGATTTCCTCTTATCAAGATTTGATAGTTCAAACATCCATGCATATACGGTATATATGAAACTAACGTGGTTTTGTGTAGGAAGAAACTCGCGCTTAGAATCGTAGATTTCCTTTTGATTATGTCATTGAATCCATGTATTTTTCCCTTTTCTACAATTCAACTACTGACTGCACATAACGAAATAATATACACTTTGTGTAAATACTTACATGAATGTATGCAATATTACGTATTTCTTTTTTTTTTGCTTGAACCACCGTTAACTGCTCACCTGAGTGGAACACACAAAAGGAAAATGTCGTCGTGCAGTTGAACTCTACTCGAATATTTTGAATACAAAAGCACTATTCTATTTTTATTGAATGTCAGCGATAAATAATAATGTGCTGCTAGTGTTCACATTAACGTGTAAACTATTAAGCGAGAGAGAGATTTGTGAACCAAGTAATTACTGTCAGTGAGAAGGGAAAAATAACAGATTTGGTAACTACCATGACACATATTTTTCCGTCATGTATGCATTTCGCAGACTCTCTTCTGCTTTTACTTTTTTTCAACACCTTAACGGTTGAGGAAGTCTCTCAGGGAGGGATTTTACAATATTACAATCAAGAGTCGAAGGGAAATTTTTTATATGTTCAGATCCTAATGTAATGTCTGCATTTTGAACCAAAGTTTGAGAAGTTGCAGCAGCACTACCTGTGTAAACCTTTTGCGGTTTCATACATGCAGTGTGCGAAAGAAGATGCTTCAACGTTTTGGCTGACACTTTTTGCACACTCTCTTCGAATGGAGCGTACACAAGGCGAGATAAAGATTTTTAGGTTGAGATGGTGAAAAACTCGAGGAGGGATCACATTTCCCTTGGTTTTTCACGGCTCAAGTAATCATCAGTAAAAACAATAGAGAAAAATATGAAAGGACGAGTGGAGTGAAGACTTGGGAGACAATGAATAAGACAAAAGCTTCGCCATCATTTTTACTCTCCTATTTAAGTCATTATTGCTTTACGCCCTGATTACCCTCTCTCTCACCGAGTAAATCGCTGAATCCAAAAATGACATGTAAACCAAGATGAAGCTCACAATTCTCAAGATTCACAATTCAAGAAAAATGCATAAGACACTGATCGATTTTTTCTCTCTGTGAGCGTGCGTAGGTGTTTTTTCTCTTGTCGGCTGTAAAGGGAGGATTTGAAAATGAGCAGTGAAAAACTAAACTGATCTGTTGTACTTACATACATACATGTCTACATTGATAAGTACGAGGATGAAGAGGCTACAATTTGATTGCAACGGTGCAACTCTGTCTTTCACGTTAATAAACATTCACTGATCGCAGTCCATTTTTGACCTGTTTCACAGTTGGAGACAGATGCGCAATCGCTCACGATGTTAAGTAGAACAGGAATACTCACGCAGGATCAGTTTATACATAAAAAAATAATAATTTTCTACACGCTCATAAGCTTACGGATATGTCGGTTGACTAAAACTCAGGTAGAACTGGGAAAATGAAGAGATTGCATTCACTTCAAGCACTATGGGATGTACACGTCACTCCTGAAATTATAATTACTGATTTCTGATTTAGATATGTACGAAGGGGAAGATAATTAAATCAGAGGGACAGTCAGTAAGCAGTTTGAATATTTCTCTTGACGAGTCGACTGCTAGAGCTGCTGCTGGTGCCCTTCACTGTTGAACGGAACGGTTTAATTGAATCTAACGCCAGTTAGGTGGACCGAGAGTAACACTTTATGAAAAAATGAGGATAACTTGCAACGGTTTATTAAAAACTTTACAAGTAGAACCAAGTAATTAGGTTTCCACACTTTTTTTAAATGAAAATTTCAGCAAGACATGCACATGTGAGAACTTCAAAATGCCAATTGTTGAGGAGGAACTTCAACTTCAGGGCCGATGGAACGATATCTTTTATGCAAAGTAGATTGGGAACACAAACCGCCCTCTGAGCACTGTCTTGCAAAAAAAAAAATTAATCCACTTGTATTATATATTTTTCCCCTGCTCACAACTTGTAATTCGTATGCAATTTTGTGACAATCACCCGTCCTCTATATAATAAATACTATAAATAGTGTAAATGGATTACATGGAGAGGCTGGCAGAGGTGGTCAATAACATTTACTCCATCATCCATTCCGTGTGAACTCTATGGAACGCGCACGTTTGAGAAAGCGAAAACCAGCGATGGATATCTCACTGACAACGTAACTAGACAGGCGAGAAAAGTCAATAAAGAGCCCTGGATTTTCTCGTATGATTCATCCTCTCTTTCATGAGGGAATGCCTAATGTGAAATTATTTTTGATGGAGGGTTTTCTCCAACAATACGACGACAGCGACGGAGAAGAGGGATACTGACGATGGAGGAGAAAGGAGAGCAGCCACCATATCACCGTCGTCATCCAATTCTTGAGCCTCCATTATTACACATAACACACGTACGCTGTAATGATGATAATATGCAACAATTCACCATTCTCTCTCTGTCTACTCTCTGTGGCCAGTTGGCTTCCGCTACTTTCAATCACGGTAATAAGAGTTATAATTACGTCCACCGAGCCAATTCGATGATACGAAATGTGAGATACAGTACGGAAGGGCTCCCTCCCAAATAGCACACTCGACACTGGCCTCTCTCTCTCTATCCACTATAGATTCCCTTACCACAATGTAAAGTGGACAAGGAATTGTTTCGACAATGATAATGCTACGGAAGGGCTTGAGGAATAAATTAGGGCTTCCAGCAAATGCTCGCAGTCGTAGCTTGCATACTCACCACTGTCATGTTGAGAACGAGTTGGACAGCCGAGTTCGTAGTACTTCCCTCTTATTAGTTCGCCACACCATGATTACCCGTGACAAAGGTGCTCCATGTATTCTCAAACGCTGAAAAAAAATGCTAAATTGGATACATGTACATGGAGTTCCATTGGATTATTGTTATATCTTCTCATCATACCATCGCCACTTCCAGTTCCACACCTGGTTCCACTCAGCCAATGTAGTTGTGGTCATCCCTTCCCCCTAAAGCTCCATGGCGACTCGGGAGAAAACAAGGTGAGTGAACCCACTACAATGTGTTCGCCTTCGGGACGTATGTACAGGTGTGTAGTGCACATGTGACGAAAAGCAAAACTGAGGTGAACTCGTGAATGGTGATGGTGATATTGTGTAGGCATCGTTTGTTTCTGTTGTTCCTTTCTGCCAGCCAAAGTTGTCATCGAGAGGTTTCATTGTAGACGGATGCACTTGACAGGGGAAAAAGAGTTTTGAGTTCACGGGTTCCTAACAGCTTGTAGATAATAATATGTAGGGGCTTGTAATCAGCATTTTCCTTGTAATTACCGAAGGAAGGTTGATCACAAAGAGGTTTCCGATGATAAGGAAAAGGTGGGGCTGAGATACACGACTTAATTATTCAGCGAAAGTAGCATTTCATTCTTAAAATGGAAACTTGACGTAAAACTTTGGAACATACATAAGCGTGCGTCATTGTCTCTTCCTTGATGTGATGATTTCACTTGATCGACGGATACGACGACGTAACATGACACGTTTTACTTTGCAGAATTGAACAAAATGGACGTCTCGTGGCTAGATTATTGGTGGGAGTAAATTAGCTTAAATTCAAGTTTAGTTTTTATCTTACTACTGCCGATTGAGTGTCCACAATGGAACTCTAAATATTTGTCTTTGTCATTACAAGAAAAATCTTACGTATAGACAATATAAAAGTTATATCTTACAGAGAGGTTAGTAAACATACGTAATGCTACATATTCTCAAAGGTGCCAAATATTCATGTGGGAAAGAGATTTTCCCTATATTGTACATGGAGTATATTATGCAGTAATACAGAATTTTCGCAGAATGTTTCTGCTACATAATAAAATCATAATTTCTTTTTAGCCAGAAAGAAATAAGCAATTGTATTTATGAGCCGTGAATTAGCATGTATCAATGTTTCCATTTCCTTCCGGTTCAGATGCAAACGAGCTGTATGTGTATGCATTTTGTTCATAATATGGTGCACAATTAATAATAAAGCACAAAAAAACAGTTCATGTTCAGTTTTTGAAGCACCGATTTATTCATAATTAAGTTTACAGGCAATAAGACAAAAAAATTACCAGAAATTACACAGCATCAGCGCAAACTTTCACAATTAGATTCACAGACACAAACTAAATTAAACCTTTATTTTTCGCCATTCATTCAGCCACTCTTAAACTATATCCAGCCAACTTAAACTGCGGACAGTACACATTACCTTCTGCAACTGAATTATCGGGACATTTATTATTATCGTATCTAAAATTAAAAGAAGAAAGGTGTATTATTATTCCTCATATATTCGCACGTTGCTATAGCTTTCACCATTTCTTCTGCCAAAATGTAGTATAGTAGCCTACTCTCAGAATTATACTCATGTCCATACGCCTTCCAAACACGTGGCCACATGCACACAATTTATGAATCTAATTACGAAGGAAAATATCAATTTAAATAATGGTACTTGATACACACACAAAAACTTATTTTCGCTACTAGACCTCAAGCACACGAAAGCATATTTTTTTATGTTTCACAAAAACACTCAATTATTATTTTTCTACTTCTACAAGGTAGAAACATTTAATTTTTTCTAACTATTATTCATTCCATCTTACTTAACGGAAACATAGAAAACTGTAGAAAAACTTTTATAGCTACTACCAGTATTTTTTTCTCTGTAGAAAATCGGTATTTTTGGACGTTTCATATTTTCGTTTCTATAGGCAACTGAAATGAAGTCTTTTCAAGTTTTCAAATAGCCACGTTGTCGAGGACAGAGTATGTGTGATAATCAAAACTTCTAATCAACATGATTACACTGAATTCCTGTGATTCGTACTCTTGAATGCCTCAAATGTTTTTTTGATTAGTGTTTTTTTGGAGACAGTCTTCAAAGAAGTCTTGTTTAAATGTTTTTTTGTAATCAAATTTTCAATTTTTTCTTGAATTGCATGTGTCTTTAAAATTGGAAGAGCACTCACAATCTACATTTTTATTATTACTTTGAGACGAGAAATTTGAAAAAAATATTTAAATGGAAATTTTTTGTAACCAAAAATGCAGTCTGAAAAATTAAAAGTTGGTCCAAGTCTTGCAATGCAATGCATCTACTCGGATGACGCTTTCTACTCATTGTAAAAAGAAGAAATGAAAGATTCTTGCCGCAACTTTACGCATGTAAAATCAGACATGACCGAATGTACAATGCGTAAAGCAAAAGGATGTTTGACAAATACATAGATTTATCTCAAACGGACAGCAATCAAAGTTCTCTTTGTAAGCTGTAAAGTAAGTTGTTTAAAATCAATATTTGATCATTACCTTTACAGCTATTAAATATAATGTATGTCTGTATCATATAAAAAAGGAAAACCTTTGCGTAAAGTTGTGATACTTAAAATTAGATACTTCATTTTGATATAACTAAATATTAAGTGCTGATCAATTTCCGAATGTATTTCATTAAAATCTACCAGTTTCGACTGCTTAGCGATAACTTTCACAAAGACTACGCATTAGAAAAGTGTGGAGCATTTTACAAGAATCATCAATCTCTGGTCTTCTTCATATCGTTTTCAATTACATAACTGGTGACAAAATGTCATTCCAACTAAAATAAGATCATCTGCGGTGGTCATTTTTTTGCATTTTTTTGAAATTCATATTTCTCTAGTTATGTTTAAATAAAACTTCGCTTTTTTCTCAATTCAGTAAAATGTTGGTTTAAGGGGAGAAGATATTGCCAATG
>JAHZMY010003011.1:0-10001 GCA_027743915.1 Seira sanloemensis | reverse complement strand
GGTACGATGTTGGTCTTCGCCACCGCTGCTACAAATGCCGCCGTTTGTCGTTTCACATTTCTCGTATTTAATCTTGAGTAATCCAATTAGCTAATAAAAGCTCGTGTGTGAGCATCGAGTCAAAAAAAGTGAGATATGAGGACATTGAGGAGAATGAGGAGAAGTATGTAGTATGGAGTATGGGGAAGCTTTTTCGGTTACGAAATGGCAAAACGGTAAAATTGTCCTTTATCATGAATGACATGCGAGCGAGTAGGCAAGTGAGCGAGTGAGCACCACTACCGCAGCCAATATTCGTAATCCGGACGGATATTGTGTAAGTTTAACTTGTGGATTTGGATTTCCAAAAAAAGGGGAAAAAGTATATCTATGAGGAGAAAGGTTTAGAATGATATATTTTTATTGGGGGGTAGTATTTTAGTATTCATGTTTAAAAGTGTTTTATTGGGATGGGATGGATATGGATGAAAGAAACAGGCGTCGCGGAGCTTTTAAGGGAAAAAGGGGGAAAGTGGATGTGGAAAGTGTTTAATATACAATATATCGACCGTGAAAATGGAAAATTGGTTGTATGTTCAGAGTGTCTTCTGGCAAAATGGCTATTCATACATATGTTCAGAGTGTCGTCTGGCAAAATGGATTACATATTGTATATGCCTAGAATGTCTATATACCTAGGCATATAGCCATTTTTCTAGACGTCACTCTGAGCATATAGCCAATTTTCCGTTTGCACGGTCGATATTTAATGGAAGAAACGTTTCCCGTTGTCCCAGATTTTTACAGCCGATTGTTTGCATTGAATGGATAGAAGCTCAGTAAATTCTATAAGTGCTGTGGTAAAAAAACTGCGCTCAAACGGTTTGATCGGGGAAGTGTGCGACAAATGTTTATTTTAGTGATGGATATTTACCATTCCACATTCGCACATTCCCCCCCCCCCGAATTTTCAGTGCACGCAAGTGCGGCTGTACCACGGCAATGAGACGTCTGCCGTTGTAACCTCAGAGCTTTCGGTATTTCACCGAAATCACAGATCAAATTGTCCCAGGTTGTAATGCGAGTCCAACAGAAGAAAGTAGCGCAAAGCAGATATGAAAGTAGTTTTTAAAGGATTAAAATGAATTCAGCAGAAAGTGTTCGACGTTGAACATTAACATGATTATTTTTTTAAATACTAGTCCAACCGTCTGAAATCTTCCCACTTTATTTTTTGAGTTATCTACATATACTAAGCCAGACAAGATTACGCAGTTGCGCCACTTTTTGCGGATTTTACTTTATTCCATGCCCACGATTTTGAATTTTTATCAGATCTTTATCGAAGACTACGATAAGCACAAATTCATATTTAAATATAATAAAGTAGAGAAGAAAATTTGTAATACGACCGAATTGTGCTTTCTTTCATTTTCAGCTATATTAATCACATTTTCTAAATTACGACGTCCACAGTGAAGAATTTAAATTTGTTAAATGTAAAGATAAGTTCTAGCTTTGTCCCCCTGAATAAGCTTCAATCCGCAGCAGCTGACTTCGACTTTCTCCCACTTTCTCCTGACTTTGCATGAACCTATATATATTTGCTTTTCCCCAACCTACGTATTTCTTTCGCTCTGTCTCAACTTGCCCAATTTTACTCACGACACGGTGTTTGCGACTGTGTACACTTCTAATTTAAATGTTAATTTCACGGAAGCTCTCCCAGACATCGGGAAAAATATGCAGGGTTCTCACTTTCACCCGTTAGCCACACTTGTGGTCATGTAATAAGCTGCACCACCGACCACCGACCCAGACAAATGGTTCACGAGGAGAATGAAGGACAGAAATTCTGAACCCAAAATACACACGCATACAAAACGGCAAAAGGCTAAAAACCTAAAGTCCATAAGCCAAGTCCTGTTTTTCATCAAAGGTTTTATTTCCGATGGAAGACCCAAGATGGAAGATATATTTATGAGGAAGGAATTGGCCAGGTCGTAAAGGAGTTGTAAAATTAATCTATGCTGATGGAATTAGTAGGCGAATTGGATAAGGCTTTAGGCAGAAAAAAATATAGCAAAAAATACGAGGTTGATTCTTGGGCTGCTTTCGTTTGAGTGGCCTTATGTCACGCTAATATCTGTAGCAATGTCCGTTGGGTTTCGAGAAAGTTACATACCTAGTTTTTACATACGCCTAAAATTAAGCGGGCTTTGGGGCAATGTGAGACAAGACGCCTAGGGACTCTAGGCATTGATCTATGCTAAAATCATTTGAAGTGAAAACTTTCTGATCTTGCATATACATTTTCTGGTGTTTTTATTAGATTACGAAACACTATACGATCTATTATTTATTGTTTACATAAACAAATAATACTTAGAAAAACACTTTCGTCGGTGTGTAAACCTATATAACCTAATTTTGTGAAAAATTGCGATACAAGTTTTCTTTTAATATTATGAATGAGCTGAAACATGGAAATTTAAATTATCATGATGGAATTGCAAAATATGTAAGACAATTTTAGGTCGGTTGGATAGTCTGGCAAATTTGTATTTGTTAAATTTGGAATGTCCAAATATGAACAAAATCCTAAATTCCTAAATGAGTTTATGTTTCGAACAATAAAATCTAGAATTACTTAATAATCATAATAATTTTCCAACCATTTCTGGCAATTTCAGGTTGGATGGAATGACTTCATTCCTAATAAAAAAAATTCAAAAATTATTTTGAATCGACCTAAACACCATTTTGATTGATAAATAGATTTATTCATATGCCCCGGCCTAAAGATGAAGATATGAAAAATGATCAATTAGGAAATGGTCAATCATCAACTCACGCAAATTGACTGAGGCAAGTATTTTTACCGTGGCAATTATAAAAATAGGAAATTTTGTCCCTATTTTGAGTGACTGGGTGTCATATTGAAGTGTTGGTATAGGTTATTATTACACTTGACTGCGTCAACTATTTGTCCATTGACAGCTGCCAAAAGATCCAAAAGATTAAAATGAGAAGTTGTCTTGGTCGTTACTCTCAGACAGTCGGGGCAAGGAGACAATTTAATTACGAAGTGATATCGATTTTTGATCGACGTAATTTTAATTCAATGGAGTTATCTGCTGTACGAACCTGCATGGTACGGGGTGGTGTCAAATGTCACCAGACTAGAGTAAAATATTTACATCGCGAGTTTCCCTCTCCCGCTCATGCAGTTCTCCTAACAATTCTTTCCGGTGGAAAGAAAAATAAAATAAAATAGAAAAATTTTCAAAACTGGTGATACTTGCATTAATTATTTTACAATGCCCCAGTCAATCAGTTTTTCCCAGACTTTGGATGGCATGCCAGGTTTGGACGGACGGTTTGACGGCAAAGGTCCTGACTTTTAACGGTATTTGCCAACAAATTTATCTAATTTTCTGCCGATTCCAACTTCCAGTCCTAATTCAATTGGCCTTATCTAAATAGCTTCAATAATGTTTCTGAAACACAAATTTTCACTTTTGCATTTTTTTTTACTTAAAATGTGGTGTGGCGGTGTTTATGCAAAGTTTGGGTAAATTGGTGTTTCCATATCAGCAAGATTCATCTGTCAATTTTTATGCTATGATTACTATTATAGTGTGATAATAATTTTGTTTGAATGGGTTAAACTGATCGGTTTATGCATGTGCTAAATCGGATTTGCAAATTTACGGCAGACACAAAAGTCCCAATGCACCTTAAATGCAGTTTCTTGCTGCCTTCTTTTTTTGGCAAAAAAGGTTTCGCGCTGCCGTCAAAAGCTGAGCCAAAAAGGGATTTTTCGACGGTAACAGATCCTCTAGGGTTAACGCCGTGGTTCGATGAAACAAATAGATGAACAATACTATCTTAGGTAAAGAATTTAGTGGAATTCAAAACCTGTGAAAAATCACATCCAAGAGTTGCACATGAAAGAAAATCGCCTATATTTTCTTAGGTTCCACGAAAACTGCCCTATCGAAACATGCCAGGGCGAAAACTGCCAGATACGAAAACTGCCCTATCGAAAACTGCCAGGGCGAAAACTGCCGGGTACGAAAACTGCCTGGTACGAAAACTGCCAGTTAAAATTTTACTCATTTCATATGAATTTTTTTCGAAAGTTTGATCTGGCAGTTTTCGCACCTGGCAGTTTTCGCAACTGGCAGTTTTCGTATCTGGCAGTTTTCGTATCTGGCAGGTTTCGCCCTGGCAGTTTACGTTAGGGCAGTAGTTTACGTTAGGGCAGTTTTCGTGCTCCCATTTTCTTATTCTATGAAGAAATTTCCCAACTCCGACGTATGCTTTTCAAATAATGCAAAATACGAAATTGACTCGCCCAACTTACAAAGTTTAAGTTTAAGATTTGACGCTCGAATATACATACATACGTACATATATTTCTCCCCCTTCCCATAACATAGAGTGGCAGCAGACTAGTATCGCAATTAACTGCAAAAATTTTTTAATTTAATGTTTGACTACGTTTTGTGCTCGGGTGCACGTTCCTGCAAATATGGTACAGTGAAAAAAATTGCGAAACGTTGTTGAACTATTCCAAATTATGTTCGATTTGATTTGGAAATTCATAAAACACACATAATTCCCACTGAACTGAACTTCCAAATACCTTCCGCGTGCGTTTTTGAGTAAATTTTAGGGAAACCCGCCTTGTGTATTTTTCGAAGACAGACTCCTATAGTTGCACAAGGAATTTCAAGAATTAAATAAGTCACCGAAGAAGTCAATCAGCACATAGGTATGTACATAGGATGGGTTACTAAAATCAACCAGTGGTAAATATTATTAATGCCCGATGGGAACACAAATATAAAAAGAATTCCATCCTCACCCAATGTCCCAACAGGACAAAATATTGAAAGACTCTTAAAAAATGCACCTCATACATTTTTGTGAATCGAGGGAAGATGCCGACCTGCAATGTAAAGTCATAGAGATTTTTTGAACTCAATTAGATTCCGAATTTTTGTTCATGGTTTACAAGGTGCATTGTAGAAATGCTAAATTTAAGACAAAACTGCAAATTCGTAAAAGTAACTTCTGCACAATTTGCAAATTGATTGGGCGTATATTATTTGTTGTAAGCCATTTCAAATAGTACTTGCTGCGATTCGCGGCATATATTTTCTTCGCATTTTCTAGATTTGATGCCACGACTGCTTAGATAATTCCGGTAGACTTCAGGATAAATCCAAATATTAAGCCATGTATAAAATCGTCAGCCGGAAAAACAAACTGTCACGGTTTAAACTCAAAGCCAAGCAAGGCCGGATGTGCTCACAAATTTCCATTGAGATGCTTGGGTCGTAAATTACATTAAAATCTCAATGAAAGGGCGAAGCAAATATCAGCCTGCTGGATGTAAACTAAGCGTTGACATTTGAAAATATTTTTATTATTACCCCCATTATAAAATTTTAATTAATCAGTAGTATTTACAGAGTGTGTTTGCAGTTTTCTCCCGAAATGGGAGTTTTTTCTATGACCAAGTTCACACCTTTTGATTCTTGAGTTTTTCGCAATCAATCGACAAAGGCATTTATGAAATCTATAGCAGTAATTGTAATTGGTCTGGATCCTAGTTTTCCGTGTCGGATTCAATGTTCGCAAATATTCCAAAAAAATTCACTATATATTTTTTCCAAAATATAATGTGCTGTGATAATAGTACATTTCGCCAGAATTTTTTTTTAAATTCCCGCCGCTTACACATTTTCCCCTGGAAAAGTCTTGATCGCTGCAAACCAGGATAAATCTTTTTGTCTCAATCATCCTCCACAACGGTAAAATGCTAAAATAAAATCTCCCAATACTGCGTTTCGTCACCAACCCAACCTGTAGCAATTTTCGTGAAGAGCTTCTCCTTCCCAAAAGAAGACTGGAAAATACAGAATATACGCAGTAAAAATGGCGAGGCTCACATTGTGAGCCAAACCTTTCCAAGCTTTTACCTTCGCCATCACATCACTCTCATCTCCATCCAATCCATCAATCATCCGTCTCACCCAAAGCTTTCACCGAGTGGATCCACCTGGCCCTTTATGCTAATGATTCTGCAAATAGCAAAAACACATTCTCAATTTTCTCTCGAAGGGAATACAATATGTTAGTGTTTCAGTTTTAGGTTGGAATCGAGAAAAAGTAAAAGTGGGAAGTGTCGGTAAAATCCGGTAAATCCCATTTTCGACGGGGAAAAACTGCTGCTTTAAAAAACTGCCCAAAACTATAACGCCACACATACATACGATGTAAAAATATCGAAGAAAATCATTATTTGATGGGCAATTTGAGACAAATTATTTGATGTTCCTGAATTCCATCGTCCGTTTCGGGCAGTTTTGGCCATTCTGGAGATATTCCGGAATTGGTTTTCATTTCACATGGAAAATCCTGTGGCTGGTAAAAACGACAACGCTAAGCACTCGAGTATGGAATTTCTACAGAATTTTGTTGGAGTCGAAGTTCGACAAGAAACCCTATAAAAAGCAAACTTCCAAAAACCCCGATGTTTTTGTTTTTCGGGAAATGGATATATTTTGCAACGTAACGGTAAAGTGAAAGCTTAGTGAAAGCATGTGGCGAAGATGTTCTTTTGTTATGTTGAGGGTTGTGAAAGAACCGTACTTACTCTAATGGTGACCCGGAAAGAATTTGAAATTAAACTTTTGTTTAACCCCCAGCAACATATAGAAGCAATTACGACGATTTTTGCACTCGTCACACTGGTTTAAGTGAACTACAAGAAATTTGCACCACCTGCATACCACCTTAACGAGAGACTATTATTTTGGCAACAAACATTTATTAACGAGCTACTGTATTTTATCCGGGCAAAAAATGAACGCCCGGGCAAAATTTTGAAAATTGTCGCGCTTTCCCCCGGCCACATATATGTATAGTGGCCGGCGGAAATTATCGGTCTGGCTACATTTACAGTAAATAGGAGGTTTAGTATTTCCATCCTACAGTATTTCCATATTTCCATTGTTTCCAACGAAATCAGGGAGTTTATTAACGGTTCCATCGATTCTATTAAATGCTTTGGGCTTTGTGCAGCTGATAGCTGATGATGATAATGATAATGTTGGAGGAATGGCGCCTTGCAATTCAATTGTGTCTATATACAAAAGTAAATGTATATTGTTAGTGAAACCTGATTGGGGTGGTTGCTGATCAGGTTCAGGTGAAATTAGCTGGGACTAAATTACCAGGGTTTGTATTAATCCCAAACGAAATCAACAAACGAAAACGGAGGAAAAACTGTATTATACTAATTAGGCACATTTATTCCTAACATGTAATAAATATTTAGCTGCTGCTGTTGATGAAAACGTTATAGTATAGGTTATATTCCAAACAATTTTTTGAATGTGAAAATTACCTTAGAATGGATTGTCGAACACGCAACGGGAGAATTAAGATGTGGATCAGAGGAACGGAAATTTTCAAACTCTCAAATTTTTCAATTACGGGGAATCTGGATTCCAATTACTACTAGGCTAGGAATCAATTACAGTACAAGGTTTATGGAAACACCTGCGTTTCAAATCTTACGCCAGTTTCATGTCCTCAAACAGAACTGGTATTTCCAAAAAAAAACACAGGTTGGAGGGTTTAGGATATTTTATTTCCAATAGAAGGGTAGCCTGGAACGGTTAAAAATTTCAATACATAACTATATACAATTGATAGAATTTGCGCAAAATATATTTTTTTTGTTCTTGTATTTCGTTTTCCTGTGTTCTCTCGTGCACTTACTAAACCTTGGTATGAAAAATTCAATTTTGTATTTAAAATGAGGGTTTGAACGGTTTCCGAACAAGCCTTCAAATCATTTTTGCTGAAAATTTGTTATATTTTTTATGAATCATACGATATGCGTTTAGTTATTCTATGAATAATGTGTTATGATGCTGAGAGATGCATTATTCCAAAAAAGAAGTGGGATTCCGAGAATTGGGATGATTTGATATTGTTTTCGCTTCGTGTTTTTGAAGACAACATCTCATCGTTTACCTAATTGCCATGCTTTGTAGCCCGAAAATGCTAAAAAAAGTAAACATTTGAAGATATTATAGTAAATGATACGAACTTTGAGCTGGAGATGATTTTTAAAAAGCCTAATATTTAGAAAGCAAGTCCAATTAAAAGTCATTTACTGAAATAGAAAAAGTATTGAGCCAAGATATTTGGACGCCAATTCTTAGATTAATGATTGATGCCATCACGTTTATGACAAGAGGGCAAAAGTGTTTCTCCAAGCCGCGAGGATGCTTAACTCCATGAGTTGAGTATCCACCGTCTTCAGTCTCAGTGCCACTTTGCCACCCAAAGGGCTCCAAGTTTGGATGGCTATCACGGAACCCTGAAGGCCAAGAAGAGGTGTTTTTTATTACGATCGCTTCCGGAGATAAACTGCGTGCTTTAAAGGAAAATTTTGTTTCTTTGAAAACCAGAGCTTTTCAATATTGTCGTGTTTTCTGGAAGCAAGTAAAATTGCGTATTTTGAAAAATATGGTAATGATATATGAATCTACAGGTTTCTGGGAATTACGATACAAACAGATTCATTGTTTCGGGCCTGGTTATGCAGCGCGAAATGTGGAATTGCCAGATGATTGATTTATATTTATTATTGTCTGACATTGGGAAGTCCTTTTTGTTATTGGTTTGTCCGTGGGTCAGTTTGTCTCACAATACCCCACTAGTAATATTTTGCAAAAAATCATTCAAAACGCTGTACTTTACGTGGTCCATTATTTAACGGTAAATTTTTGGGTGCACAAATTCCAGCGCTTTTAGACATTACCCTTCATTTGCCTTGCATTGCCCCAGTAATATTTTCAAAAACGAGAATCTATTTAATTCCCGGAATGGCCGGAATTTCGTCCAAGCGTTTTAAATTCGCCTCTCTCCTCTCATAATGCCCCAAAACCGCTAAAAAGTCAAAGAGCTCTTAATTGAACTGAAGACCGAGGCAGATATGAAGAGCCAAGTCAATGCAATAGTACTTCATCTTTGGCTTCGATTCACAATGGTTTTAACCGAATGTTTTTTTCACCAGAATTCGTAAAAAAAAATTCTTTTGCCAGACTTTAGTACCACCAGACAATAAGCAACAGGGAAAGTGTAGAAAAGTCCAATGCATTTTTCGACATTTGAGTTCGTTACAACTTTCTTCCCTCGCAGCAGCAAGTCGGTTAGGAGTCTGGAAACTTTCTTCAGGCTCCATTTTCCCTAAAATAAAAAAAACTTTTTTTTTGTTCTCGACGTAAATGACTCTGACACTTTGTGCATGTATTCGGCCCATGGGCTCGATTTACTGTGGAGGTGAGTAGGCTCACGGGCTCAATCGACTGTCGGCAATGGAGCGTAGTAGAGCTACCTGGACTTTTTGATGAAAAATGGTTTTAAAAAACGTGTGAGTGCAGAATACAACACTGGACTTGGAAATACGACAAAAACAAATGCACATAGCTGGAAAAAAGAATTTGAACGAAATTCCATTGTTTGAATTCTATTATTCCATTGTATAAACTTCGATTGATTGCTAAAGCACCATCGCACAAATATTCCAGGTGGGAGAAGGTTTGTAAATAATTTAATATAAAGATCGGATTTCATTTCATTTCAAAGTCTTTCAATATCAACAGCATAATTAGATTTATGTAGGATGATCCAAAAGTTGAAGCCAGATTTTAAACCTTAATTAAATGTGGCCCAATTTGAGTTGATACACATTAAACACATCATTCTATCTAATAAAGTCTTGGGTTTCGAATGGTATCTAATTAATGGCGTGATGCTTAGCCTTTTGCATACGACAAGGCGAAAAGCACTTTTGTAATGTTTTTTTCTATTAAAAATGCTACTGTCGGTTTTCTGACTTTAGTTCGTATGTCGAAATATCCTCGAAACTCAACTACCAAAAATCGCTTTTGATAGGACCGGTCAAGGAATATATTAATTTCAAAAAGTCC
>JAHZMY010003010.1:0-11185 GCA_027743915.1 Seira sanloemensis | reverse complement strand
TTCAAGGCTACAGGCGGAAGATAGGAAATTTTGCTACGACCAGAATAACAAGCAAAATATATTCAAGCCGACCTTTTTGAATTGCAGAGGCTACAGTGAATGCCAGAGTAAAGGGATTGAGGAGACTTTTTGACGTTTGCAAAGTGAAATATATGCGAATGTAATACCTTTGGCTGTAAAATATAGCGATGCATATAGTCCGTGCTACTCCACTTTTTTTCATTTCAAGGGCTTGAACCGAATCAAGGATCTGGCTTTAAATTTAAACTACAAATGCTGTTTCAGTACTTTCAGCAAATTTATTTGCATGTCTTTTACCACTGTCAAATGTCAGTTCCAATCAAGAATGAGAGATATACCAGCCCTTTTGTAATCTGGAAGAGTTGGAAGAGAATGGCTGAAAAATTGGAAGTGCTTGTAACATGCATGCATGCCTGAGAAGGTTATCTCTAAACTGAATTTTCCTTTTAGTGAGACGAGCCCTACTTTTCCAAATTTAAATATAGATACATACCTAAATACTTATAGTGGACAAGATGCACGCTTTGATTTTACGTCAATATTGTCGCGACGGTGGGAACATGCTTTCATTTACATTGATATTGAAACTGTCTTTTGATATATACATACATCAGGTATTCATGAACGTTGCATGCCATTTGCGTGCCAAACCACTTTCTTGAAGCTTTCCAAAAAAAAGTTCAGAGGAATTGAAATATGTGAATTAGTATTATCAGCATTGTAAAAAGTCGGCAGTGAAAGTAAAACATGAATGGAGAAAGTCTAGCCAGTTTGTCCAGCACCAACTCCTCACTAAACAATGCAGAATACATGTCGGCAAAAGCTAAGAAAATTTTTGTAGTTTTTTTTTGCCATGAAAAGTATGTTTATACAGATTACATCTTACGCAGACGTTCCAGTAACAAAGTAAATGGTTGATTCTGAGCAGGAAATAAATTTCACACGTGTGTACTTTACGTTCCCTTTCATCCACGCACGTCATCCCGTTTTATTGCGATGATCTTTATTCCCTTTCTCTGGGATTTTGGGAGCATCCTTTTTCACTAGAAAGAATTACGATTATGATAAAGGCAGACATTTTTTCTGCTGCAAAGGTATATTCAAACGTGACACAAGATTTCTCCAAGGGTACTTTAGTCTGATAGGGGAGCAGGAAGTAATGGAAAAGAAAGTAGGAAATTAAGAGAGTATTATATGCAATAAACGGTAGGTCTTCGTCGTTTTTTGGCAGCAAAGCCCTCTTCAGTTTTAAATGGTATGTGGCAGGGAAAGAAATGAGTAAAATGGTTTTTATACGACCAAACTTTCCATATAGTTCACTCCAATTGCGTCTTCTCCTGCAATCAAGCAGACACGTAGTATGTAGCCATTCCTTCTTGGTCGAATCTATGCCACGACTCTCAGTGACGCTCTGAGGTTCACATTCTCAGTCAAAATGATGGGTAGAAATATGGAATATGAACGGCATAAATCTAGTCTGATAGGGGAGCAGGAAGTAATGGAAAAGAAAGTAGGAAATTAAGAGAGTATTATATGCAATAAACGGTAGGTCTTTGTCGTTACTTTAAGAAACGTAGCAGCATATTTTTTGGCAGCAAAGCCCTCTTCAGCTTTAAATGGTATGTGGCAGGGAAAGAAATGAGTAAAATGGTTTTTATACGACCAAACTTTCCGTATAGTTCATTCCAATTGCGTCTTCTCCTGCAATCAAGCAGACACGTAGTATGTAGCCATTCCAGAATTCTTGGTCGAATCTATGCCACGACTCTCAGTGACGCTCTGAGGTTCACATTCTCAGTCAAAATGATGGGTAGAAATATGGAATATGAACGGCATAAATCCAGATCATTGCATTATGCAGTGTGGTTAAAATGGGTTTTCATCGTCTTCGTCGGCTACCTGCATGCGCGTCTGTTTAAAGCGAGCGAGATGGAGATTAGGGATGACATAGACGGGACGTCGTGTGTAGTTCTAACTGGGGAATGAAGGTGATAAGTGGTTTTCAGCAGGGTCTACTTTGGAATTGCGGTAATTCACAAATGGAAACATGTAGAGTGCTCTTTTACCGCCTAATGATAATTCATTAGAACAAACTGGGAGAAAATGGGTAATGAGGAGTGATAGCAGATCGTCGTCATCAACGCACACCAACGCAAAAAGGAGGTTTGCTCATTTCTTTGCTCCCATTTCATTTCAATAGGCCCGTCCTCCGTTGAAAACTCTTCTCGGATGAACTTTGTAACCCAAATAGATTAATTTAAGAAATTCCGTGAAAAAAGGAAAAATTGAATGTCTGTTTCCGCAAAAAAAAGTGCCACTGACAGCTATCTTCTATCATCTGAATGCACTTATCCAGAAACAAGTGAATGAAAAGAGAGTTCTGTAACCTAGTTTATGCTTCGACTTGATTGAATTCGTTTGAGATAGGAAAGCACAGTGGTTTAAGGAAATGGATCTGATATTGATCTTTTATCTTTGAGACCTTGGGTTTGAGAAAAGGCATAAAGTAGATAAGCATACACGTTCTTGGAAGCCCACGCAGAATTTTGTGTTTAATAAATGTAGTCACATTTAAAATCCACCAAAACTAACGTAAAACCTTACCTGGCATTTTTCCTAATTGAAAATTTCTTTAGAATCGCTTCAAGGGTTATAAAAAAGGTTGCAAGATCGATTCAATTGAGTTTCTCCATCCATAGAAATGAAAACGATGGAAAACGATTAGATAGAAAAAGGCAAAATTGGAAACGGAATGAGGAAGCCCTGTTCTAGACAAATTGAGTTTGCTTTTATTGCTCTAGATTTTATCGTGCTGCAAACGGCAGTAGCAGCATCACGAATTACATCACCGCTTACTGCACTCTCCACATCTTCCGGCAATGGCTCTTTATTTTATTTTATAAGATGTAAAGACTTTATTACACGGGAATGTTAAATTGTACAAAAGATAAATAGCAAATGTCATGTCTTGAAGGCGAAATTGCAGCAAAGTTGAATTGTTTTGGACGTAAGTGAAAAGTAAAGTTTTGTATCTAAATTTGTAATGTCACATTGGCAGCGCAAGCAGAGGAGACGTTGCCAAATAAGAGATCCAGATCCACATGTGGAAACACTAAGCACGCAAAAAACTACATATCTGATTTAAGTCAGTCTGGATTTCTAAACTGCATGGAAAAAAGTCTTTTGATCTTGCCATAATCCGCTTCTCGTCTTTCATCCCTCAATTCTTAGGAGGTCACAAAAGCCTCTTTTGTGCCCGGGCGCAGCATTTGTCCTCTTTGAAAACATAAGAAATTAATTTAAGCAGCTGGAGAGTCGTTATCCTATGAAAGGAGAAGTCATTGTTTTAGAAAAAAATCATATTGAGAATCGCGTTTCGTAAGAACAAAATTCAGACTTGTTCCTTGGAAGAATGGGTAATATGTTTTCAAAAGAATCTTGATTCCCAAGACCTTGTTTATCAAATGAAACTTGAAGAAAAAAGGACCACAATCTCGTGGGAGTATTTTATTTTCTTTCCAGAAGATTGAATAATGTCTGAAAGAGTAGATTTAGCTGGCGGGTTGAACATGCTCTAAAGACTACCAATGTAAAATGAATTTCTAGGAAAAAAATGATAACAATTTAATACCGGAAAAGATTGATTTTGTGTAACAAAAAACAATTTGGAAAATCTGAAAAAAACGAAAATCTCTTTGTTTCTCGGAATACAAAAATTGACTTCATTGTAGGTACGTAAATGGGTCTCGCTCAAAAATGGGCTTTAGGGGTAATATGATAAAAGCTCAAAAATACACAAGCGTGGACTAGTTGCTAGTTGCCCTTACTGGAGAAACTTTTTAAACCCTCATTTATGTATCTGTTAAAAAATTTATGCAGCGATATGCAATTTCTTGCACAACGGGCTAAAGCAATCGATCAATTTTTTTGCATATGCGCTCCAGTGTACATGATTAATGTTGTAAGTCCAAAGAATTTTTATATAGATGACAACAAAAGCTGATTCTCTATATGAAAGACATTGAAAGTTTTGTCACCAGTGCAGTGTCAATTGTTTCTGTAAAAAGGACTGTCTCAGCACTCGGATAATGTGTACGTACATCCTCAGAGTTTTTCCTACTACTGGCAAACTGAATTACTCACATTTAGTAGGACAAAGTAAAAGTTAGCAAATGTTGTATGCCATGGTGAACTTTAGTCTATTACTACAGCAACGGCAGTGACGATAATGACGATACGAGGGATGGTGATGTGCTATTGTAAAAGTTTATGAATTCCCTAAGGACACACCTAACGACATCATCATCGTCACGGAAAAAAAACGCTGCATGAAGCCTTTCTTGCGAAATGAAAAAAATAAAGTGTTTTCCTTTGTGAGCCAGCGTACTGCAAGTAGAGAGGACGGAGAAGTGCTTTTGAGAGAAATGAGATGTTTATTGATGAGTGTTTGATGGGTTCTGAAGCAGGATGAACATTTATTAAACGAAGGGAAGTTGTGGCTGGCGATTAAAAGTTATTTATCATTGGAGGATAATAGAAAAAATAGGGATGGGAAAAGAGGCTATATACTTTCTCCTCTAATTTATTAATTTGTACCAAAACTGGTCGTCAACTTTTTGTCATGGACTTTAATTTTTCAGTCCCACGAATGTAATAAATAATGCCAGTGCGAGTCGAAAGTAAAGCGTAAATTGTTGCAAAAAATGCACACAAGGCTAGATATAAGCAAAATATATGCTGGGTTATTACAATTTTCTGCACGTATACGTACAACTAATTTATTAACGAGTTGTTTAATGTATTAATTGCTGGAGGTTTACAGTTTAAAATATTTTTGAGAGTCGCGAGCTTGCATTTAAATTTTTCACGGTTCCACATGTACATAGACACAAAATAGTGTGACATAAAAAATATTCGATGCAATTAAACCCGAGTCTTTGAAAGCTGTTGCAGTTTTGATGCATACCTACTTACATTTGAGAAAATCGATAATTCTTAACTAACGCAAGCAATGTAAGCCGAAGGTATTAATGCCCCCAGTTCAGAACAAAGCAAAGCTGGTGATAATAAGAAACGAGATGCTGAGGACAAAACAATGTCTATGGAACTAATTATTTAATGGGCTGAGAGAAGCGCAACCAGTTTCCCTCCACCATTTACATTAAACTGACAAAAATACATTTTTACCAGTCTGAAACTGATGGGTGAGGTATTCTGTTGGACGTTTGTTCTACGCACTTACCCCCCAACATGATTTATTGCTTCCGGTAAAAATGTTGTCTCTAAAGTTCGCCATTACATTAATCCTGTCATTCAATCTGATTCATACTTGTCATAAGCAATTATTTATGTCACTCCATTACTGTTTATTCCCCATTGTATCTGGAATCTCCAGGTTGGCACGTAGGAGGAAAAGTGTGTACTGTTCTATTAATTCCATTATTTCAATCAACTCAGTTTCTCGCAATTTTGCTGACAATGAAGTATACCCCTTGCTAAAATGTGTGAGTTTTTTTGCAAAACTTTGCATGCTCTTGTTGGCACATTTTCCCCTTGTTTGCACAGCTCTCCACTGGTGGTCCAAACCATCAAATTTGAGTGTGTCGTTCATCAGTAATAAATGGAATAGGGTGCGGGCTTATTGTTATTTTTCCGGGAAAGATACGTAAAGTGCTTCTCCTATGAATAATTATTAAAGCTGTTGCGTCTTCGGCGAACCAATCTTGATGATTTTTTTTCATGCTAATTAATGACTGGGGAAAGAACTGTAGTATATGTACCTTGTATATTGTTGACATTATCAGAAAAATGGATTCTTTGAAGCCCGTTTTTAGGAAATTAAAAACGGTTTTTATACTAGGATAAGTTATCAAGGATAAATGTGAGTAATCAATGATTCAATTGCGATAAAGACCTGTCCTTTCGTAGGAGACTGGCTCTGTATGACGCAAGCAAGGCTGTAATTGTTTTTTCTCCAATGAAAATGAGGTTGAATTTTTAAGGCAAAACCGTAAAAATAAATGCTTAAACTCCTTCGCGTTTCCATTTTATGACTGCCTGTATCACGAAACCTTAAATTTCCAATATAACAGAAAGCGCCAAATCCGACAAAGCTTAGATACAGGGTAAACTGTCAATTCATAAAATATTAGTTTTTCCATTTCAATTTTTCTCGTGAAAACTTCTTCAAGAAAAGTTTTCTGCTGCCAGTAAATTCACCACATCATAATATTAAACCAACGTGATGACAAGACGTGCATGTATCTCTTCTCCCGTGTGACGTAGTTGAGGGACGTGGGAAACCTACTTTCGATGGGGGAAAACACAATGCACTGAAAATCATGTCTGCATTTTCTCTCTTTCAACTTCAGTTTCAAAAAAATTCAATACAGTCATGCTTTCTCTCCCGAATGGAGTGAACCCTTTATCTGAAAGAATAAGGTAAAAGATGGTAACGCAAAAAAGTACACGATCTTGTGGCATAGTCCATAGCGTGCTCGAAATTTTGGGATGGATGTGTACGTCTCTACATCTCTATACAACAAAACAAGCTGAGGAAAAGTCTCAGGTGGCCATAAAATAACTAGAGGAATGGAAACACGAGAAGGCATAAAAGTCTCCTTTAATCTTGGTTTGTTCAAAATTTTATGCTGGGAGCAGGCCTACCATCATCATCTATAAATAGTTTTTATACACATGGACGTGAATAGAAAGCAAAATTTAAAAAAAATGGTTAAGTGCAAAGAAGAAAAAAACTTGCTTTAAATCTAGTAGAGAAATTTTTACACTCAAAAAGAACTTTTTTTCTTCCAAGTTGATGTTGGGGACTACAACGGAATGATTACAATTTACAATAGAGTGGTGGAGCAGCAACACTACACAACGTGCATCTCGCATTATGTAGATTGTAAAATACGGCGTTTCCTTCTTTTTCTCGTCCTGTATTTTTGTTTCCATTCTGTGAAATTGACAAAACTATAAGCGCCTAACGAAGCCTGAGAGAAGGGGAAGAAACGAGGTAGTAGTATTGTTGACTTACATACATTATCATAAACTTTTGGGGGGAAATGGGAACGTCGACTTTAAGATATCGCTTTGTTGTCGCAAAGTCACGCTCTCGTGCATCGCTTTTTGTAAAGAGTTTGTGCATTTCTTCGTAATGATCCTCTCTTTACGGATGCTGTTTCATAGGACAAAAGTGTAAGGAAGGCTTGTAAACAGTTCCTCTTACCTGAATAAAATGAGAGGAGGTAATGTTCTGAATTCACTATTTGGATATGCATAATTTTTTGTTTACATGCATAATACATCATGTTCAAGGAAAGTTTTTGCTGATGTTATTCGAAAGAAAGTTTTTTTTGCATGAAAAACCCCCAACTGAAATAATAATGTCTTTCACTTTTTCCATCACCGGGCTGTTGGGATGGAAAGGTGAGGAAATGCAGAAAAACTCTGGAGGGGTTGAGGTACCCGTAGAGTTCATGATACAAATGCATTCCATCAATTTGAGTGTGAAATAAGAAAGTCTCATTTGCTATCAAAATTGATATTTAATACAAGGATGAGTTTTGATTTGAAATTTAAGGTCATTGTTGGCGTCGCCCAAATGCGTGTATATATGTACAAATATTTATGATAAATTTATGTACATATTTTGGATGATCTAAAAAGGTTTGCTTTTGGTAGATATGCCAGGTAAAATTTTGTAATTACAGACAGTTCAACCTAGAAGCAGATAGTGGATGCATATGGAATTAGTGGAATTTATATTAATTTGTAAAGCAAGATGCAATTTAGGCTTAGTTTTTGCACATTAGAGCATATGCATGTTCAATATAAAAAACTCATTCTATGCGATAGCAATGGATTATGCTTATGAAATGAAAAAAAATGTTTATCTTGCCTATTTACTTGCCTGTTTTGAGATTTTTGTTAGCTTTCGGAATGAGCATATTTTTCTTAGAACTAAGAATATTTTTTGTCTCACCTTTAGATAGCAGCATGCCGTATGCGTATGTATGTGCTTAAAGTTTCAAAAAAAAGTTCAACGATCTTTTTCCAATTTTGCTTTTTCTAATCCAGTGGTGGAAAAGCTGCCGTGAGATAGAAGGAGCTTGTTACTTCCTCTTCCTTCAAGAAACCAGATTATGTATATCTACGCTTATGGTCCACATTTTATATATTTCTTATCAAATTCTGTAAAATCATATTCCCCTCGTGGAATTGACCTGAGTGCAACCAGCCCTCTAAGCTGGGATTACTGTTCATTTTTCCTTACAGGGAAAGGAAGCAAGAAAAAAGTAAAGGAAATTCCTCTTTTATTTCTATTGCTCCAAGCCATTTCTCATTAACTCTGATTTTGACATGAAAAGATACAAGGAAGCTACTACGAAAGATAAAAAGGATTGACTTTGAAGATGGTGGGAAAGTTTTATTTCTATTGCTCCAAGCCATTTCTCATTAACTCTGATTTTGACATGAAAAGATACAAGGAAGCTACTACGAAAGATAAAAAGGATTGACTTTGAAGATGGTGGGGAACGAGAGAGATTAGATGTGTGTGTCTGCAGATTCGAAACAAAATACATTCTACTTCTCCATAAAAAGCTGAATCGAAGCCAATTCTGTTTTTGTTCCAGAGCATATTTTTTTCAATAGGGATGGAAGGAGGGCATTAATCAGGTTACGAATTTCTTCATATTGCCATTAAAAAGGGTACACAGGAAGGGCTGTATGATAAAAATTCAGGTTGGCAGCTCGTGGTTTCTAAATTGAAGTGTTTGCAGCAATCTCTTAGTATTAGATTGCACTTTGTTACATGTACTTTCCCCTTCACAGTCATATTGCAGTAGGAAAGACTAAACCCAAAATTTCCGACACTTTCTCCTACTTTCTCTGGAAAATCAGTACCCTAAATTATGATATATTAAGCTGTCCATGCAAGTGAAGCAGACATGCTTCTCAAGTCTCCGTTTTAAAAATAAGGAATGCGTTGAATATATAACGTATTGCTGTAATGTATCTAGATGTAATGTTGATGCGTTTGCTGATCCTATTCTTGATTCCCTTTTCATGAAAATATAGCGCGTAGCCGCAGGAGCTGGAGAATTTTGTTGGCCGGTGACATTTTCATTAGTTCGTCCTTTTTTTCTTGAGACTGTGAGTCTTACATACATGCTCGAGGAAATGGAACAAACTTTTAATAGCATTCGCAAAGTAAACAGTGTAGGTCCATCGTGAAAGTTGCAAGGAAATGGAAATGTTTTTCTCAGATGAGTGTGAATCATCTGAACTTTCCTTATCTGCATCTTTATTAGCATCCCATTCACTTTGCATATTTTCCCATTTGTATTATTCATAAGCGCGTAGGTATGCATTGCATACTAGGATCTTGCTGTGGTGTTGTCTTTGTTGTTGGGAAATGTTGGGTTAAAAATAGAATCTCGTGGTGTTGACCATCCCTTCTTTCAAAATACAATGAGACAGATGTAGCTAGCCCAGCAATATGAAAAAGTTTAACTGGAAAGTGAGAAACATTTTTGTCATATAACGATTGTAAGATTAAACTCCGACACAATAATAAAATGGATACAAAAGGAAACGCTTGCCCTCATTTGTCTATTCATGCTCAAACTTTCAATTAACTTTTTAATTAGACGAAGAGCAACTGCTTGCAAGATGAATTCGATTCCTTCTCGTTTCTTTTAGTTTAGCCTACTCCTCAATGAAAAATATCGATTTCCGGTAAGGTAGATGGAGAAATGTAAGTTATAAGGCTTAGCTTGCGTGAGAAATTCCCATAAAGGCTTGCTCTAAATGTCAGAAAAGTAATAATATCACATCATTTCACAACCCTACGGAGGCAGTAATTTACATCATGGCTTGCATTATCCCTTTTCACTCTTTCTTTCACCTACGGTTTACAAGGCTGTAAAAGGCTGGGAAAAAGAGGATTTTGAGAAGTTACTGAAATGACTAACCCATGCATAATTTAGACTTTGAGCAAGACGTCACTCATTTCTTCACATTTCTATGCCGTGTGGATTACGTGAGAGGCTGTATAACTTACTTTTGGAGCTCCTTAAATAAACCACAAGTTGGAATTGTAACAGATTTAGAGCCTGTTACAAACATATGTATGTGAATGCATGTCGTCTACTGTTTATGGGAACCTTTTAGAAAGATTTTATGTGTAGGACAGGAAATTTGACTGTGTGTTCACTGTAGATTTCATTAAAACATTTGAATTAAGAACTTTTTATGCTCAAAGGCAATAAAATTACCATTATAATTTTCAGAGTCCTTCATTGAACTTTTCCCGGAAAATAAGCTGATGTACATATTTACGCCATTTACTCCCATGTTCCGATTGCGCTAGCTCTTGCAAGGTTTTTAATGGTTTCCACTTATTCTACATTCGTGCATTATGTATTAAATTACCATTTACTGCAACTTTCAACAAGAAAGTGCTTATATATGCGTCCAAGAAACTTTAACTAAAACCACTTAGACGGCACACGGTAGCATGAATATCACTAATTTCCTCCACTGCAAAAGTAGGATGTTGCGACTGCCTCCGTAATTCATTCCATCTTTAATGGAAGTAGTAAACATTTCTCTGCCAATTACATATTATAAATGCTTAAGTATCAAAATCTGAAACGCACAAGGCATTTGTGTACACGTCTCCAGCTATAGATTTAACTCCTAGTATTAGTTCGACTTATTATTATTCCACTAAATAATGAGCAAATTTCATACATGCAGCAAGATTAAAACAATGGAGTTTATCCTATCCCTCTTTACTCTCTCATTAGTGACTAGCTTCGTACGCGATGTGAAACAGTCCTAATTGGCTTTATGCATGAGGGATAGACGTCACGATGTCTCACAAAGAAAGCACTCCCAAACTTTGGCCGAGTTTCAAAACTTTTATGCGGATAGATTCTGAGCGAATACTTTACGTGACTCAAAGCATGGACATGTGTAAGCATCTACAAAAACAGATAAATATAGCAGCCATTATATAGAATGTACTCTAATTTTATATAATGGATTTTAATGATGCATAACCCTTGCATTTTCTATTGTTTCGATGACCATTATGACATTTCTGATCTTTGCATGCTCCTCTCCAGAAAATTATTTTTGAATTATTTAGCTG